>PVKA01056064.1:0-10058 GCA_004027165.1 Ctenomys sociabilis
TATGTACACAAATTTACAGTTCAAATAATGTAAATTTAGTATGCAAAAATATTTATAAGAAATATCAATTTTTTCAAAAAAGAATATTGAGAACACCTTAAAGAATTATAATGTAGTAAGTAATTTTAATGAAGAATATTTCATTGTCACAGGAAATCAATGATAATTTAATGAAACTAATTTATAAGCTCAGGAAAAGCTCTGAATAAATACGGGTAATTTACATTTATTTGGTCTATATCTTAGTTGTTATATTTTAAAGATATACTCATAAGTATTTATTTTTATTATGAAGTCTCCACTACTAAAAGGTAAGTGAACATATATGTGGAAGCAAATAACAGTAGCTTTGAGTTTTGTTTGAACTTTCTTATGTGTAAAAGAAAACCTTAAAAATATTTGTTTTATAAGTGTGTTAGGCATCACTGTGTCATTGTATCCAAATACCTAAGATAATCAATTTAAGAAATGAAGTAAAAGGTTTATATAACTGTATGGTTTCAGAGATCTCAGTCTGTGATCAGTTAGCTGTGTTTCTCTTGGGCTTGTGCTCAGTTACCCTCATGGTTGAAGTCAAAGTTCTGGGAAGCTGCTCACTTTATAGCAGCCATGAGACATCAAGGGGCGGCATCTATCTTAGTGGGTTCTTCCAAGGTGTGCTGCCAAGGACACTCTTTCCTTCATGTTCAACTTCTGCAAAGTTCCTGTAACTCCTAATAATTGCATTGACCTTCAACTTAACTTTTAACACATGGACATTTAGTTGATAATTATGCTAACCATGACCATCACCAAGTTTTTTGGTTTAGTTTTTCTCTCCCACAATGAAAAGTAGGCAAAAACGGTGTACCATAGTCTTGTGGGTCATCATCAAGTAATCATGATTTTATCTTCCTGTACATAAGTAATATTAATATTTTGATCCTTATTATAAAACATGAATGTTCTCATTTCAAGGTGAAGAATAAATCAGGGAAAATGACTTATTTTAGTTTGTGAAAAGAGATATTGTTCAAACTGTATTTTCTATTCCTAAAGCAAAATTTAGAAAGATTTGTACTAATAGTGTTTAGACAAGATATCATGCCTGAATCTTGTACTCTAAATAACTACTACAAAGACAACAATATACAATGTATTAATTTATGTAACTGTCCTACTACTCTGTTTTGAAACTGTCTCACTGCTATTTTTCTTAATATAATTAATTAAAACAACAAAAAAGAAACTGTTAAAAAGGTATATATAATAATTATAGAAAAAACGAGCATGGAATAAAATTGTTCAGTAAATGCCACTGAAGAAAATTAAGGAAAACGGCAAATAAGATAAGTAGAAAATAGCCAGTGAGGTATAGCTTCTCACTAAATCAATAATAATGTAAATGCAGATACTCTAAATGAGACAGTTTAAAGTTAGAGACTTCCATATTGGATTAAAAATCATGCCTTAATTATCTGTTGTCCTAAAGAAGATTACATTTTATATAATGATATAAATAACTCCCCAATAAATAGCTGAAAAGTTATATAGTATTTTTCCCTTTTGTAAAATGCATATGGGAAAGGGAAATTGACTTATTCAAAAGGAAAGAGTTACTGAGTTGAGACAGACAGGAAAGGAAGTGAGGGAAAATATTTATGTATGTAAGCAAGATAGTTTGAATACCTATACTGTGCATTTCTGCCTGTTTATGTAAAGGAACAGTTAATGCTAAATTTATTTCATCTCCTTTTTGCAATTGTTTGGACTTGTTTTCTTAATTTCTTATACATTTCTTTGTTTTTTAATTTCTTTTTCAATTTTATATGCATATATCTTGATATGAATAACTGCTTGGAAAACAACACTATATATTACAATAAATACTGTGAAATTTATATTACTTGGATAAATGAAGTACTGTATAACTTGTATTGTTTCTATTTTAATACAATTTGTACTCTTTTTATTCAGCTTCAAAACAGGTTAGGACAGATACAAAAATTAATTCATCGCATATTGTTGTATTTGAGGTAGTTATTCCCAGTATAAAATGCAGACATGCTTTCTCCTCCAAACATTAGTACAAATATTTCTTCTCATTGAACTAAGAATAAGTATCTGTATATCAATCCTAACTATTTTGTATATACATATATGCCTACACAGACTACTAAAAGATATTCTACAGAGGTACCAAAATGATCACAACTCCACAAATGAGAATGGAAAAAAACCAACAAATAGGGCCAACAATTAAACACGGGAGAGAAAGTAGTATACAACAACAGGTAAATAACATGTCAACCATAAGTCAATGAATCTTAATTATAACCATCATTGTAAATGGACTTAATTCACCAATTAAAAGAAATAGACTGGCACAGTGGATTAGGAAGCAAAATCCAACAATATGCTACATAAAAGAGACATCCTTAATTCATAGAGAAATTCATATGTTGAAAGTCAAAGGATGGATGCTACATGCCCCAGCACCTCAGAAAGAAACAGGTGTAGCAATCCTGTTCGCAAACGGTCTCAACTTCAAACGAAGAATGATCAAATGAAATCAAGAATTCTTTAATGGACATTTTCATACTTGAAGCCAACCCAAAAACTATAGTAGAGACTCCTCAAAAAACTAGGACTGGAAATCCTGTTCAATTCAGCTATGCCCCTTCTTGGAATTTTCCCAAAAGAACTGAAAACTTAATATCATAGTGATATATGTGTGTCTATGTTTATTTAGCACATTTTGTGATAGCCAAAACTTGGAGACAATCAAAATGCCTGTCACCTTTGTAATGGATGAAAAAGATGTGATGGTTTTACACAATGGAGTATTACTCAGCTATAAAGAAAAGTAAACTGGAAGCCTTCTTAAGTAAGCAGATGCAAATTGATGCTGTGTTTATAAGTCAAATAAAGCAGATACACATGTGTAAATATCATATTGTCTCCTAGTGTAAGAACTCAAAAGAAGAAATAAAATTTGAAAGGTATAGCACAGTTAAATGGAAAGAGAAAACATAATGATTAAACAACAAATAAAGAGAAAGAAAAGTTAGGAAATATGGGTAGGGGCAAAACCATACATTTATATAAGCAAGATGGTTAAGAAAAGTTATATAATGTTTTCTGACAGAACAAAAATTTCTAGAAAATCATGTAAGTGAAACAAATATCAAGAACAGAACATTAGTCTTTTTATTCCTCTGATAATCATTGTAATTGTTTTCTGGAGGAAAGCTTCACAACTATCTCCCATCTACTATTTTATGTAAATAAAGTGTAGGGAAAAGCAGGGAGGTCACTGTGACTATTCAACTTCTTCATTATCAAGTTGCAAGTAAAACATACTTTTGATGCCACCTCCAAGCTCCTCTACCTTTCACACACACACAAGGCTAGCAGGAAGTATGGCCAGAGAGGAAATGCTTTCCGAATTATCAGTAACGGCATACCTTCTATCACAAAGTTCAACAACTGTACCTAGCTCTTAAGGATTTTCATTTTACAAGTTCCCTCTCCCATACTCACCATTATGCCCCTCTTCATCTTCACAGTAAACATTCCTAATCATTTTGAGCATGGAGCAATCAGTTCAAATAGACATATAAAGTAATAATATCTTGGAAAGTAAGTAAAAATGCATGTCGTAAATGTTACTTTGAATATATTTGACGACATTAAAGTCAGAACAGTAAATACTTTGAAGGACGAGAAATGGCAAAGTGACAAAGTGACCCAAAATTCAAGAATATTTGACCTTATTTAATACTTTCATTATTATTATTTCAAGAAGTATAATAATAGAAATTTAAACTAAAGGACTGCTGCAAATATTTTCCATACATTGAAAATTTTTCTTGTGATAAAGCTCAATTTATTCATGTTATGTGTCAGTTCCTGGACTAACGTCTTGTTCTTCATGGAAACTCCTTTTTGTACACTGTACCACTTTTTATGGGTTCATGAACTTGAAAATTTTAGTGAAAATATCCTAACATTTCTTATAAATATTATTTCATGTTAACTTTACTCATACATATTATACATGATTAATACAGAAAATTCTGTTGACATTAATCTTAAATTTGTTTCTGAACTACAGAACTTCCAACTTCATGAAGCAAAAGTACAATGCAGAGGAAAAGTAACAGAAACATCTACAGCTACAGTAGGAGATTCCAACATGCACTTCTCAGTGATCAATAGAGCAACTCAGTATAAAATCCACAATATATGTGAGACCAAAACTTCCACAGTCAAAAATTACTACAAATATATAATAACCAAAGAAGCATGGTACCAGCATAGAAATGGACAAATAAACCAAATAAAGAGTAGGGAACACGTACATAAACTAAAGTACTACAACCATCTGATTCTCAACAAAAGTTCTGAAAATATACGTTAGCAAAAAACAGCCAGTAAAAAGTGGTGCTAGATAAAGTAGATTTCCACATATAGAAGATTGAAATTATGTCGCTATCTGTCAAGCTAGGCAAAAAAGCAAACTCAAAATGACCCAAATTCCTATATGTAATAGCTGAAATTTTGAAAATGGTAGAAAATGTTCAAAAGAATACTTCATAATATAGGCATAGACAATGACACTTTTATTATATTTTTTTTTTACTATGAAGAGTAGAAACAAAAGCAAGAAAATCAAGAAAAAAGACAGAAATGGTAACACAAAACAATATATATGTTACAGATTTTCAGAACAAGAGTATGTAATTAACAATGATTGAAATATCTATTTTTGATGTCAAACCAGTTGCTCACATTAAGCAATAGTTATGCAAGATTGGACATATGATTAAACATTACAACATTCTCAAAAAATCTTAAATTTTTCTTGTCCTTCTTTTATTACATTTTTCTAAGCAATCATTTTAAAGAGACTAATTTATATGACATTAGAAATGGTACATATTTAGAATACCAAGATAACAAATACTCAAGCACGGTTTTTGTATTACACATTCCTGTCCACAATGTAGTTACTTAGTTCGCAGATATCAGCATACATTGGTGGTCAAAATGAGAATTCCTCCTATTAACTACTTTTTCAAAAAAAAAAAGAAAACTGAAGGGAAACTCTTAGTACAATTACATGAGGCACCCTATATATATGCTTGCATGTCTTCCCCCCTAACTTATTCCTATATTTCTCCTTTCTGTCTTCATTGTTTAATTCTTAAGTTCCATTTCTTTCTGTTTAACTTGTGTTTGTTACACTTTCTGGTTTTATTTCTACTTTTGGGTTCTACAATAGGGAGACAATACGGTATTTAACATGTTCGTCTGGTTGATTTCACTTATGAGTATAGCATCAAGTTGCATCTACTTACTTATAAAGGCTTTGAATTTGTCTTTCTTTATAGCTGAGTGGTACTCCATTGAATAAAAATACCAAACCTGGGTCCAGGGAGATGACTTAGAGGAATAAATGCTTCCCTGGCAAACCCAAGTAACTGAGTTCAATCCCTGGTTCCACCATTAATTAATTAATTAGTTAATTAATTAATTAATTAATTAAAGCAAACCTTTTTCATCAACTCCTGATTTGATGGGCATTTTGGTTGTTTCCAAGATTTGGGTATTGCAAATTGTGCTGCTATAAACATGGGTGCACATATATCACTAGAGTATGATGTTTTAAGACCTCCTCTAATTGAGAATTTTCTGCACATCAAAATAAGTTACTGATGGAGGTAAAAAGTCAACCCACAGATTTGGAAAAAATATCAACCAACAAGCACATAGGCAAAGGTATTTTTTTTTTCTGATAAAGCACTATTCACCAGGTTGTGAATAGCTGGATTGAATGGGATTATCAGTCCTATTCTTTTGAAATTCTCTATGCTGATATCCATAGTGATTGCACCAGTGTACATTTCCACCAGAAGTGGAGAAAGAGTCCCTTTTCCCTGCAGCCTCTCCAGTATTTGTTGGTAGTTGACATTTTTATGACAGTCATTCTTTATAGGGTGAGATGATATCTCAATATTGTTTTAAATTGTATTTCTTGAATGACAAGTGATGTGGCACATTTTTTTTTTTCAGGTATTTATTTGTCCCCTGTATTTCTTCATCCCAGATGCCAGTTTCTGGATTAGGTCTTTAAAGTTTGGATGGCTAGTTCTTTTAGTTCTTTATATATTCTACATAAAATAACTTTGCTGAAGGAAACTCTGCAGGGACTGGCAGCGCAGGGGACGATGTGCGTACTGGTGATCTCGTATGTGCACAGGGCCTTGCTGGGGTCTCAGGAAACTGCTCTTTGCTATTTGAAGTCGATAAAGGGAAGCTGCCATGATTTATGTACTGTTTCTAAAGATATCACCTACAAGGAACTTAAAAACCTATTGAGTTCTAAAAGTGTTATGTTAATTGATGTTAGAGAGAAATGGGAAATTGTGGAATACAGAAAAACCGCTGGATCTAGCAATATACCCTTGCATGAAGTACCTGAATCCCTACAGATGGACTCAAGAGACTTCAAGGAGAAGTACTGCGAAGCCAAGCAATCCAGGTCAGATAGTCTGGTGTTCTCTTGTACTCTCTAGCAGGAGTAAGAAGTAAGGAGGCTCTGGGCACAGTAAGAAAAAAATGTCTACATGTAATTGACTTACTTCCTGAGACTATTTCTTTGTAAATCAGTGCTTTATCAGAAAAAAAATACCTTTGCCTGTGTGATTGTTGCTTGTTTTTTTCCAAATCTGTGGGTTGACTTTTTACCTCCATTGGAAACTTATTTTGATGTGCAGAAAATTCTCAATTAGAGGTCTCAGCCTTTATTCTATGAAGTATTTCCTGTGCAGTTTGATCATTATTCATGAAATGTCTGCTTACCCTTATGTCTTCAAGATTTCACTTTCATTTCCAGAACATTTAGTTTTTCTCTTTCAATGATTAGATATTCAGTCCCTTTTTACTTTAGTGCATGGTGATGACCGGAGTCAGGTTTTAGTTTTTGGCATCCAGAGAGCCAGTTTGTCCAGTACCATTTGTTGGAGGCTATCTTTCTTCCAGTGAACATGATTGGCGCCTTTGTCAAAGATGCCTGAATGTATTTGTAGTTGTATATGCATCTTGTAATCCAATCCATTGATCCTTTTTTGTTTCGTTTTGTTTTTTGCCAGTACAGTGCTGATTTTATCATACTAGCTGTAATGCCTCCTACTTTACCTTTGTTTCGCATAATTGCTTTTGCTATTCTAGGCATCTTTTGGTTTCAGATAAATTTTAGAAATATTTTCTCTAGATCTGGGAGGTATTTTGGTGTTATTTATAGGAATTGCATTATGTCTGTATAACACTTTCCAGAATATGGCCATCTTCACAATGTTGGTTCTTCCTATCCAAGAGCAAGGAATAATTTGTTGTTATTACAGTAAATAATATTCATAATTGCATTGATATTACATCACCAACTTTCAAACTTAATGAAGACTCAGTAAAAATGCATTCATCTTAAGAGTTGAAGTAGCTACCTGCACTGTATATAAAATACATTTGGTACTTTATGCTAGGACCAAATGAATGGATCAAACTTCATGATTTGAAAATCTTTATTTTCAATAATCCATATTTTAAAAAATATAAGTTAATGATGACACAGGCTACACCAAGTGAATTTCAGTAAGAGAAATATGTAACACATTTTTTGGAGGAATTAGGAATTGAATTTAGGCCCCTGGGCTTGCTAGGAAAGCACTTATTCTACTGAGCCATCTCCCCAGCCAACATCTTTTTTTTTGTCTCACTGACAAATATGTGCTGTAATTCTTTTTTAAATATTTCTCTGGTCTTGGTATCATATACAACTTGTAATAATTGTCTCCAGGAATGATTTTGGGAGGATTTCTACCTTTTCAGTTTCACTGAAGAGTTTTAGGAATACTTGTATTACATTTCCTGTAAATTTCTTGTAGAATGAAGCTGTGAATCCATCAGGACCTGTGCTTTTCTTTGTCCATAAGATTTTTATTACATTTTAAATTTCACTGGCCAATATTGGGTTATGAGAGTTCTTATATGTTCTTGATTCAGTTTTGGTGATTTGTACCTATCCAGGAATCTGTCACAAGCAATCATAGGCCCTGGGGGTTCATTCTCCAGCTAGGGGCGCTGGCTCTGCCCCCTGAGGATGCTGAGATGGTGAATGAGACAGACTGTGGTGGAGCATCCCTGTAATCCTAGCACTTGGGAGACTGTAAACAGGAGAATCACTGTAAGTTTTATCTAGTAGCGAAACCCTGAAAACTTGTAGACTCTTCCCTAAATACAGAAAAAAGCAAAAATAGGAATCTGTGTATTTCCTCTGTCTTTGATTTTGTAAGAATAAAGATTTTCAAAGTAGGTATTGATGATCTGAATTTCCTCAGGGTCTTTAGTAATTTGGCCCTTTTCATTTCTTACTTATTTAATTTGAGTTTTTCTTTCCTCATTTTTCATGAAGTTATAAAGAGGTTTATCAATTTTATGTAATTATTTTTCAAAAACACCTGCTCTTTGGCATGTTAATTCTTTGAATCATTTGCTCTGTTTGAGTTGTATTAATTTATGCTCTAATCTTTAACATTTCTTCCCATCTTTGGCAATTGGAATCAGTTTGCTCTTCTTTTTTCAGACTCTTGAGGTGCAGCATTAGGGTGTTTATTTGTTCCCATTCTGTTTTCCTAATGTGTGAGTACACAGCTATAAATTTTCCTCTAAGAACATCTTCCACTGCCTCACACAAATTGCAGGAAGTTGTACTTGAATATTGGTTGTATTGTACATGTTGTTTAATTTCTTCTTTGATCTCATGTGTAACCCAGTGGTTGCTGAGGAGGATATTATTTAATTTCTATGTGTTTATGAGGTTTTTCTCATTTCTTTTGCCATTTATTTTCAGTTTCATTGCACTGTGGACAGATAATATGTATGGGATCATTTTTGTTTTCCTATATATATTTAAACATGACTGATGAACTATTATGTGATCTATTTTAGAAAATGTCTCATGCACAACACAAAAGAAAGTGTATTCAAATGTAGTTGCGTGGAACACTCTGTATGTGGCCAATAAATCCATGTGTTCAATGGCTTGATTCAGTTTGGCTACCTGTTTGTTAGTTTTTGTCTGCTTGACCTATCTTTTGGGATTAAGGGGGTGTTAAGGTCTCCTGTAAAAATGGTGGTACTAGATATTAGATTTTACACGTTTGATGATACTTTACTAGGAAGACCCAAAAAATTCCACCAGGAAATTACTAGAATTGATAAACAAATTCAGTAGTATAGCAGGATACAAAGTCAGTATTCAAAAGTCAATAGCATTCCTCTACACAAATAACAAACACACTGAGAGGGAAAATATAGAAACAATACCTTGTAGAATAGCACCATGGAAAATGAAATAGCATGGAATTTTTTTTGTTTCATTTTATTTTATTTTTAATAAGTGGAATTTAAAATGAAAACCACAATACAGTTTAGGAATATCCCCGCTAAATGAAATAGATTTATTTAGGTATAAATCCAACAAAATAAGTCCCAGTTTACCTTATATAAGGTAAACTGCAAAACTTGGATGAAATAATTCAAAGGATAAATCGGTGGTGAGAAATCCCACATTCACAACAAGGAGACTCAGCTGTTGGCACATCCCTTCTTCCAGCTTTATCTGCACATGCAATACAATCCTGACCAAAATCCCGGCAAGCTGTGGTGTGTGTGCTGACAAGGTGATCTTCAAACTTACAGGGAGAGAAAGACATGGAAGGGCTGACCTAATATTTTTTTTGTTTGTTTGTTTGTTTTTTGAATTGTGGTTTTATTTTTTTTTCATTTATTTTTATTTTATTGAAATACAAATGTTAATCAGACAGTTTCAAAACACCTTAACCATACAGAGTCGATGAATTAATACATTGCAAACTGTTTTCATAACGTTTTGGTATTGTACAAGGTGCATACATGAAATTATATTTACAGGTTTTTTATAGCTGAATTATATCAAAGATTCAATAATTATTTACCTAGTGGATGACCATAGCACTAAAAGCCGACATAATATC
>PVKA01056065.1:0-10054 GCA_004027165.1 Ctenomys sociabilis
GCCATAAGCAATGTATATTGGTCTAGCTGAGGTGCTGGTGATAGTCTTTGAAGGTGGCTTGCATGTTTCCCTGGTAACCTACACCAGCTGCTCCTTAATGTGAGCCAGGTCCAGACAGGAGGAAGAGCCAATGTTCCTCCCTGCCAGCTGGGATCCAGCCTCCAGATAGAGGTGATGACTTCCTGGGGCTTGAAAGATTCCATCAGAGCTGAAGTAAGAGGTCTCTGAAACTTTAAAAATATAATCTCATTATAACGCAGATTACTTTTTCTGCATATGATAGAGGAAAATGTAGGCCACCCACCTAGCCCAGCTCACAGTATTCAACTACTTCCCACAATTCTCAGCCATTCCTCTTCAAGCCACTTTTCCACTGAATAAAACCAGGTGCAGCCCTGGGTCACACTTTGTTAGTGAAAGCCATCTTCCTGGCTGGACATAGGGCCCCTTGGCTACCCAATAATTATAAATAAAAATCAAAATGATAAAAATAAAACACTTACTGAAAACAAATTTAATTTCTTTTTGTATAAAAATGATAAAATTTTTCTGAAAGGTAAAAGAAAGGAAACGGCCACTTGGCAGCTTCATGGCCATGGAAGGGGCTTTGCAAGAGGATCTCTTTACAATGTAGCCATCAAGGAAACGCTGGCCCTACCATACACTTCAGGTGGGAAGGAAGAAACCCAACATCAGAGGGCTCCTTCTTCCATGGGACAATGACCCTATCAGGAAATATGAACTATATACATGTTCAAACACCCTGAAAGAATGTAATAATTACATAAATGAATGTATTTCTGTGACATGGAATCCCTATTACCCCAAACCATCATTGTTGAAAAGACTGAATATCTATGAATACTCATCGAAGGGGTGAGGGATTCTGTCCTTCAAATATGCAGTAATTATAATGTAGGGTGTCATTTTGATTCCATTGAAACATATGATGGTGAATAGTTTTACAGAGAGATCAAGCACATGAAAAAGCGAAGGGAAAAATCTCTTAGACTTGCAAAGACTCCTACATTTATGGAATTTCTGTTCATTTTATGCATGACTTCAACTCTCACAGTGCAAGTGTGTTTCAAAATGCTGAGAAGAATTAATGCTGAAAGACAAGATTTCATTGATTTTCATATCCTTCTATTTCCTAGGTTATCTTCAATTACCTTGTCTATTTATTTATTTTATTTTATTTTTTATTTTTATTTTATTAAAGTACAAATATCAATGAGACAGTTTTAGGATACAATGAAAGGGGATTTGATAAATTAATACATTGCAAACTGTTTTCATAATGTTTTGGTATCATAGAAGGTGCATACATGATATTATATTTACAGATATTATTATAGCATATGTCTCTTATCACTAAATTAAGAGAGTGCAGCTGTTTATGGATCTTACTTTTTATACCTGAATTACATCAAAGATTCAATAATTAATACTTTCTACCCTGTTATTTTCCTAGTGGTTGTCCATAGTACTAGAAGGCGACATAATATTCTTTCCAACCACCATTACTGCAAATCTTGCCTCCCATAGAATTATGTAGAAGAACAGCGTTATCTATCCCAACTATACTGTCCATACACACACATGATGATTCTTCCTTTCTATACCCCTTTGTCTACACCTGTCACAGATGGGCATTCCATTGTCATTCAACTAGCTTAGGTGCTTGAATTTGACAACACAATCCAACACAGTCCAGAACTCCACAACAAGTGAGTTATCTGAAGAAGTTGTCCACCATGGCCATTTACAGCTCAACTTATAATGGCCCCGCGGTGTATACTTCATTTTTATACTTTTCTGCTGGATAGGTAAGACCTAGATAGAGCAAGACCTCTATACCAACACATGTACTTTTTGTTTCTTATGAGGTCAGTGAAGTCCACGCAGGGTTTATCTTGCAGTACTGTACCTTAGTCTGTAGAACCTTTGTCTGTGTCATCCATGTGGATGGGTCACGGTCAATGCTTGACCAGTTTCCTCTATGCGAGAGCCTGAGAGAAAGTTTTCTCTCCATGTGACTCTTCCAAGGAACACTATAGAAATTCAATCTCTTTCCACTGTGGCTCCATAATCTCCTTGTTCAGAAAATTTGGAGCTCAACTGAGTTTCATGATGTTGCAGTACAGGTTCTCCTATGTCCTGAGTCTTCGCTGACCTTGAAAGGCTAGCGACAAAATGTTGGCTGGCCTTGTGGCTCTTCTATTACTCCAACTCTGACCTGTGAACTTAGGTTGTTAACCATCCAGAAGAAAAGCTGATTAGTATCCTGCAGCATATGCCATTCACTTTGCCTTATCTGACTCATTTGATTGTAGTTGCTGTTGTACATTTCCATTTGTATTTCTCCTTTTTGCTTCTTATACTAGGGAGACTATACGATATTTACACATGTGTGTCTCGTTTATTTCACTTATGAGTATGTGTTCAAGTGACATCCACTTCAATATAAATGCTTCAAGCTTATTCTTAATAGCTAAGTAATACTCCATTATATAGAAATACCACATCTTTTTCAACCATTCCTCATGTGATGGACATCTTGGTTGTTTCCAAGATTTTGCTATCATACACTGTGCTGCTATAAAAATAGGTACACATACTTCACTATGATACCATGTATTCCGTTCCTTTGGGAAAACACACAGTAGGGGTATAGCCAGCTTGAATGGGATTTCTAGTCCTACTCTTTTGAGAAGTCTCCACACTGACCTGCACAATAGTTGAACCAGTCTACATTCCCACCAGCAGTGGAGACGTGTTCCCTTTTCCCAACAACCTCTCCAACATTTATTGTTGGTTGATTTCCTTATGATGGCCATTCTTTCTAGAGTGAGATGATATCTCAGTGCTTTTTTTTTTTTTTTTTTTTTTTTTTTTTTTTTTTTTTTTTTTTTTTTTTTTTTTTTTTTTTTTTTTTTTTTTTTTTTTTTTTTTTTTTTTTTTTTTTTTTTTTTTTTTTTTTTTTTTTTTTTTTTTTTTTTGTATTTCACAGGAGAGTAGTAGCAATGTGGAGCATTTTTTCATGTATTTATTCGCATCTGTAATTGCACCCTCTGAGAAGTGTGTATACATCTCAGATGCCCATTTCTGAATTGAGTCCTTAAATTTGGGAGTCTGGTTATATCTTAGTTCTTTATGTATTCTAGACAGCAGACGTCTGTCTGATTGTTTATTAGTTAGGATTTTTTCAAAATTTGTGGGTTGTCTTTTCACTCTGTTGACAATTTCTTTTGACATGCAGAACCTCCTTAAGAAGAGTTGATCCCAGTTGTTGATTCTTTCAAGTGCTTCCCGTGTGAATATATCTTTGTTCATGAACTTTTTACCTGCTCCTCTGTCTTCAAGAGTTCCTCCTCCTTTCTCTTCCAGGAGATTGAGTATTTCTGTTTTAATGTTTAGATCTTTAATCCATTTGACTTTAACTTAGTGCATGGTGATAGAGCTGGGTTAAGTTTTAGTGTTCGGCATGTAGAAAGCCATGTTTTCCAGCACCATTTGTTAAAGAGGTTATCTTTCTTCCAGTGAGCTTGTTTAGCCCCTTTTTTGAAGATTAGATGGCTGAGTGTGATTGCAGATGCCTCTGCATCTTCTAATCTATTCCACTGATCCTCAGGTCTGTTTTGTTGCCAATACCATGTTGATTTTATCACAGTGCCTTTGTAGTATAACTTCAAGTCAGGAATTGGGATGCCTCCTGCCTTGTCCTTATTGGCCAAGATTGCCTTTGCTATTCTAGGTCTTTTTAGCTTCCAAATAAATTTTAGGAACAATTTCTCTATGTCTGGGAGGTATGTTGGTGGCAGTTTGATAGAGATTGCATTCAGTCTGTACAGCAATTTTGGGAGTATGGCCATCTTCACGATGTTGGTTCTTCCTATCCAAGAACACAGAATTTCTTTCCATTTTCTGAAATCCTCTAAAATCTCTTTTCTTAGGGTGTTGTAATTTTCCTTGAAAAGGTCTTTGACTTCCTTGGTTAAGTGAATCCCAAGATATTTCATTTTCCTCGGTGCTATTGTAAAAGCTATGGTTTCTATTGTTTCCCTTTCAGTGTGCTTGTTATCTGTGTAGAAGAATGTTATTGACTTTTGAGTATTGTTTTTGTAACCTACCATGCTACTGAATTTCCCTATCAGTTCTAGTAGTTTCTTGGTGGAATTTTTGGGGTCTTCCAAGTAAAGTATCATGTCCTCTGCAAATAGTGATAATTTAACTTCTTTTTTACCTATTCTTATTCCCTTCATTTCTCCCTCTTTTCTAATGGCTGTTGCTAAGGATTCCAAGACCATAGTGAATAGGAGGGGTTACAGAGGACCTCCTTGTCTTGTACCTGATTTGAGAGAAAAAGATTTCAGTATTTCCGCATTTAGGATTACATGAGCTTTTGGGTTGTCATAGATGGATTTTGTGAAGTTAAGATAGAGTCCATCTATTCTAATTTTCTGTAGGACCTGGAACATGAATGAGTGTCAGACTTTGTCAAAGGCTTTCTCTGCATCAATTGAGATGATAATGTGGTTTTTAGATTTCAGTCAATTAGTAGAGTGTATTACATTTATAGATTTTCAAATATTGAACAATCCATGCATCCCTGGGATGAATCCTACTTGGTCATGGTGTATGAACTTCTTGATGAATTGCTGTATTCTCTTTGCCTGGATTTTGTTGAGTATTTTGGCATCTATGTTCATGAGAGAGACTGGCCTGTAGTTCTCCTTTTTGTTTATGTGTTTCCCTGGTTTTGCAATCAGTATTATACTTGCGTACAGAAATGATTTTGGGAGGACTGTTTCCTTTTCAACTTCATTGAGCAGTTTGTGGAGTGTGGGGATTATATCTTCTATAAATTTCGTGTAGAATTCAGTTGTGAATCCATCAGGACCTGGACTTTTCTTTGTCGGTAGGCTTTTTATTACATTTAGTATTTCATTGGCTGTTATCGCCTTATTGACAGTAGTTATATGTTCTTGATTCAGTTTTGGTAATTTGTACCTTTCGAGGAATCTGTCCATTTTTTCTCTGTCTTCTATTCTGTGAACATAAACATTCTCAAAGTAGCTATTGATAATCTTCTGAATTTCCACTCGGTCTGTGGTGATTTCATCTTATTTCATTCCTTATTGCTTGTATTTGAATTTTTTCTTTCCCCTTTTTGATGAGGTTTTCGGGGTCTTTATCGATTTTGTTTAGTCTTTCAGAGAACCAGCTTTTGGATTTGTGGATTCTTTGAACTGTTTTCTTCATCTCAACTGAATTAATTTCTACTCTAATCTTTATGGTTTCTTCCCTACTTTCGGCTCTACGTTTGATTTGCTTTTCCTTTTTTGGATGTCCCAGGTGCAATATTAGTGTGTTTATTTGTTCCCATTCTGTTTTCCTAGTGTGTGAGTTCATAGGTGTGATTCTCCCTCTGAGGACTGCTTTCATCACATCCCATAATCTGGTAAATTGTGTTTGAATTTTCGTTGAATGGTAGAGATTGTTGAATTTAATGTTTTATTTCATGTGTGACCCATTGATTTCAAAGTAGGGTGTTGTTTAATTTCCATGTATTTAGCGGATTTTTCTGGTTTCTTTTGTTGTTTGTTTCCAGTATCATTGCATTATGGTCAGATAATATGCATGGGAAAATTTCTGTTTTCTTGCATACACCTAAACATAACCTATGGACTAATATGTGGTCTATTTTTGAAAATGATCCATGTGCAGCTGAAAAAACTGTGTATTCAACTATGGTTGTGTGGAACTTTCTGTATATGTCAAGCAGGTCCATTTGTTTCAAGGTCTGGTTTAGTTCTGCTACTTCTTTGCTATTTTTTTGTCTGGTTAACCTATCTTTTTGAGATAAGAGGGTGTTAAGGTCTTCTGTTAAGTTTGTGGACTTGGATATTAGATTTTTCATGTCCATTAAGATTTGTCATACATGGTTGGAAGTCTTGGGTTCGGGGATTTTGCATGTCGACGCACGCAGGAGGAGAAGTGAAAGGCTCTCCTACACCCTCACAGAACTGGGCTTGCTTACACTGGGTGCCCTGAGAGTCCAAAAAATTCTCACTCGCTCTGGGGGCTTGAGGACAGGGGTTCCGAGGAGTGGCCGGGCAAGTCGGTCTGGGGTTTCTCAGGCCAATCACTCGCTCCGAGTTCTTGGGGCGGGGGCTCCAGATGTTATGAAGAAGCCAAAGGCTCTCCCACACACTCAAAGAACCGGGCTCGCGTGGATCGGTTCCACGAGAGTTTGTGTATTTCTTTCTTATAAACTGTTACTACACTAAATTCTAAGGGTATTTACCTCAAAAATAAAATTTTGATGTACCACAAATGTTATTAGGCTCAACATAGTTATTCCAGAATGTGTGACTATTTCAAACCATCGTGGTGTACTTGAAAATGTATATACAAATTTATTTTTCAGTTAATATTGTTGTTAGGACCATTCATAGCATAATAGAAAAAATACTGTTGCTAAACAGAAGATGGAAATAAAATTGGCCTATTTGTAAAGAAGAAAGAAAAGCACCAAAGACTAATTGCTCCTGTCCCTTTAGTATAGGTAGAATTCCATAGTTCACATTCCGTGTGTATTCAGAAATTTGGAATATTTGCATTATCCCTTACATGAAACAGAATAGGATGAATGGACACTCTTAGAATTAAAATATTGTTTATGTCATGAAAGGTACTTAAGGTATTTCTAATATTAACATTTAAAATGTTGGTTACTTTCAATAATTTATGATCTTTAAAAGAAATGTGAGGGGCCGGGGAGATGGCTCAGTGAAATAAGTGCTTCCCTGGCAAGCTCAAGGGCCTGAGCTCAATTCCCGGTTCCACAACAAATAAATACATAAATGAATAAATAAATAAATGAAATTTGAGAGTGTCAGGAGATGGCTCAGTGGAATAGGCACTTCCCTGGCAAGCACAAGGGCCTGAGTTCAATCCCTGGTTCTGCCAAAACATAAATAAATAAATGAAATGCAAAATATTTAACAGGGAATATGTAATAGTAATTTCTCTTGGAAAATAAGTAAATAACAGCTTAATGACTTAACTAGGTATGAAAAATTGATTGGTACTTTTACAATTCAAACAACAGTGTAATGACTTATCAAAGTATGAAAAAATTATTGCTACTTTTGCTTCAGTTGGCTTTATTTTTTTGGTTTCTTGCCCTCCACCCAACCAGCCTTAATGTCCAATTTACCAGAGTTTTACTCTGTCGCTTTACGGTAGATGAAGATGGAACTTGCTTCATGTTTAGAAATGTCGACTTTGGCTTTTATTACACAGTGATCTCCAGTTTTGCTTGGCAGAAAACCTTTTCCTATTGCTTCCTCCAGGGCATTCCTTGATTTACTGAATGTGGGTGGGGTTGATGAAGATCGCTTCATAGCAAGACTAACTGGAGCTTGTGAAGAATGGGTCAGTGACAGAGTTTGAGGGTGTGAAATGCAAGACGGTGGTGACTGTGCAGAAGAAAACAGTGACTGAAATATAGAAGATAGTTTGGGCTGTGTCACACGCGATGGTCTGTGCTGTGCTGGAGTCAAAGGACTTATAACCTGCGCAGCTGCAGGTCTTTCTGATGGAGCACCTGACGGTCTTGGTGGCTGTGCACCTGCACTTCCTGCCTGGGCAAATGGATGCCTTGGTGCCGGGGAACCTGAATGTTTTCCTGACAGAGTGAAAGATCTTGATGCTTGCTGACTTGAAGATGACAGTGGTACTGACCTTGGCGAAGACTTAAGACTTGAATGTCCTGATAATGGTCCAGTTGATGATTTTGATAATGAAACTGTATATCTTGATGGTGGTGAAGTAGAAGATTTTGGTGTTGGTAGAAGTGAAGATCTTGGTAATTTCGGGAGAGAATGCCTTGGTGATTGTGCAAAGGAAGACCTCATGGATAGGCAAACTAAAGATGGCTCTGATAGTGCAACTGGAGCATGGCCAACTTGATCTGTAGCTGTGTCTTCTGATTTAGGTCTATGTGCATTTACGGAAGGAGAAGATAAGGGTGGAGTTGATCCCTTTTGTTCATCTGGAAGAGCATGAGGAACCATGTCACAATATTGAACAACTTTAGGTGCAGGTGAAGATAGATCTGTCTTAGGTGGAGTCACTGCAACAGCTGCCTCAGGAAGAATCTCGATGCTGGAAGGCTGTGCTGCTGCAGGAGTTCGCAAAACAGAGGATGGAAACTTTGTTGGAGAATGGAAGGCTGTAAGAGCATCTTCCCTCTCTTGTGCTCTTAGGAGAGCTAACCAATCAGGAGGTAGGGGAGGTGGTGAGCATGGTGCAGTAAGATTCACAACCACTTCTGTTTTATGACGAATTGGACGCTGGGGTTCCACTTTTTCTCCCATTCCAATTCCATAATTGATATATGTTGGTGTATCTTTCAGGTCTTCAGCTCCACTTCCTAGTGAACACAGAGGGATGGCTAATGCTCTACCTACAGCTCTCATTAAAAGCTCACTTATTTCACTAAATGAGTGAGTGGAAAATGATGAGATAGATTCCATTGTTTGATGTACAGGTGAATGAGAGAGTTCCCCATAATCAGCTTGGCTGTAGTCCACTGAAATATCATTCTGCATCAGTTGACATGGAGGCACAGTTTCTGGTAAACTGGGATGATAGAAGTCCCTCTTCTGCTCCTTCAGGTTTGCCTGCTTTTGTTTTTTCCTGACAGGTACAACATCCTCTTTACAAATTCCAAAGCTATATGAATTATCAGAAAAATTATTTAAGCCTGTATCATCTTGGTAAGAAGAAGTGGGCCTATTAAAAGATAAAGCCTGTCCACAAGCATCATGTGTTTTGTACACTTTAACAGGTAGTGGCAGGGAGGAGTATACGTGGGCTGTAGGAAGAATAGTTCCTGAAGCATCCTCTGATGTGGTAGCTTGTAAATGCAATTTTTCATAGGTATCAACAGCCATTAACTTGAATACACGCTTATGTAAAGCCTCAAGTCTCAAATAAGTATTATCAACCTCTCTGGATAGTTGAACAAGAAAGTGTTCAGCTTGATTACTTAGAACATGCACTTAAGTGGCTATATTACATAATGATGTCTGGATTACATGAATTAAATCCTCTTGAAATTCTTTTGGCATTACCTGTTTAGCTTGACGATCTTCATCCTCCTGTTCATTTCTTGGCATTGCAGACATGTTTCCTCTTTAAAACTTCTGGGTGGCTCTGCAGTGTCACTGCTTTGTAAGCATTTTCAACTGTCCTTAGTCCCCTTGTGGGAATCTACTTTTGAGCCTGGCGAGCACAGCAACATCTGACTCTGCCAGAAGCTGTTGTGATCTGAGGATGAGAGCTCTCCCTAGGGTTACACCAGTAACAAGGCAACACAGCTGTATGTCACAATGTTACGGTTGAGTCAGTAGTGAGAGAACAACCCTGCCTAGTCAGGGCCACACCCTGCTGGTCTATCCCACTGGAGCTACTTTCACAGGGTGATGTTATTCCTGCGTATGAGGAATCTAAATGTACAGTATCAATATTGAAGCCAATACTAACTCTGTATGTATTGATGACTTAGCATAAAATATTAAAGCTTTGGATCTGGAAGGTAGTACACAATATCTAAATTTGACATCACAGGTGTGTGGCACCATGTCAGACACACTGAGATGTTTAGGAATGCTGACATTCCAGAGAGTTGGTGTCTTTCAAATTTACATACATTTGGACAACAGAACTATCTGTCAAGAATGGAAAAAAATTCAGCAATCTGCTCATTTTTGAAAACTTTGCTTGTACCTCTCGAGTAATTTATGCACAGTCAGAGTACGACATCTCATTAAAAGAGCTTCTAGCATTTTGTGGCTATTGTGGCTTTCAGAAATATGACAATGAAGCCTTACAAATATGGTATAGATGGGAAGACAATTTACAAAAAATCCAAAAGACTCCACATAAGAATTCTTGAGTACACCAGTAAGCAGACTTTGAAACACCACAGGATCCCCCTGAGAAAAAAGAACACTAGCAAGATGCCAACCAAAACAGGACA
>PVKA01056066.1:0-10056 GCA_004027165.1 Ctenomys sociabilis
AAATGGTATAAAGTTTCAAAACAAGATTGTAGGAGAGTAATATTGCTTAGAGCATTGCTTACTGTTATCTTTAAAATAGTTGTTCATATTACATGATATAAACATTAAAAACTGATGAAACCATACAGGCATAAACCTTTCTTTTCAGTACACTAATAGCAATTATAAAATTAAACAGTATTTAGTTTTTAAACAACTAATAACTAATCTAGTATTTTTTATACTTTATTTCAAAATGTACCTATAAACATTTTCCACTTATTTTCCCTAATCATTTTCTATGTCACTTACTCAGAACTACAGTTTTTTCTTGAAATTTTTCTTGAAAATGTTGGGCAAGGTCAAGAAAAAATGCTCAAGCACTACTGTTGTCAAATGCCATTAACAAGGAAAAGGCTTATTTCAACTATTTTAGGCAACCTGAAAAAAAAAAAAAAGATTTAAAAAATAAACAAAATATTCTTTTGGGTGCAAGAACACATTTGTTGAAAAAGAATGTGCAAATATTTTGCTAACACAACGTGATATAAACCAACAAATATGTCTAAAATGGAAAACTGTTGAATTTCCCCAAAATAGTTTTTTTTTTCATTATAACTGCTATTTCCAACCATATATCATGTGAAAAGTAACAATTTTGTCCAAATTAAGTATTAGCCCTCCAATCCTTTCCTATTAGAAACATACATCCAATCTTGTCGTCTCAAAAAAGAATCATTCTATCTGCGATTAGCTGCACTAGTCTGAAACGTACGCTTTCCTACTGCAGCCAGATCTTACCAAATACCTCTATTTCACCTTTCAGCAAACTTAACTACTCATTTCTGAAATAGGATCTTATTTTCAGTGACTCAGAAAAATGTAAGAAGAGAGACAAATTTATTCCATTGAACATCATAAAATAATAAGCTCAGAATTATATTCTGTTTAACCATGAAGAGTGGAGTATCACTAAACTTAATTGGTGAAGTTTGATATGGACAAACAGCAGTAAAACTAAGTTAAATCAAAGTAAAAAATAAATAAATAAAGTGTATAACATACAACTAATGAGCAGATGCCCCTTTGTTAAAAGTGAAGTACAAATTGAAAAACAGAAACAAGCAAATGATACTGAAATGGTTGCCCTAATCTAGACCTTGCTGGCTCCAGAGAGAATTACGTTTATTATCTTACCTGAGAGTTTGCTAGTGACACAGGAGCTCTAGGCCTTCTACAGACTCTAGGAATCCAATTCTGTACCCCAGGTTCTCTCTCTCTCCTCTCTCTCTCTCTCTCTCTCTCTCTCTCTCTCTCTCTCTCTCTCTCTTTCTCTCTGCTTTGTCTGCATACTGAAAAGGAGGAACGTAGGGTCGGACCTGACGCAGTCTCCAGCCACAGTCTGTCCTCGGGGACCTCCAGAGTTGAGCCAATTTTCTTCATTGTTCTCAGCTGGCAAGCGATGGAATCTGCATCCACCATATCAGCCACACAGGAGATGTTCACTGAGCCCGGAACGCAGCTTTCCTCCTGAATAAGCTCTTCATAGAGAGAACCAGGTGTGAGCACCATAGGCAGCCCATCTCTCGAGGGAAGACGTGTGGAATGTCAGTGTCCACTACAGCAGGCGTGGTCCAGGGCTAATGGAAATAAACCCACAGTTAATTTTAGTATAACTCGCTTAACTTAAATCTGGTAAGGAACTATTTCACTAAGAATATAATAAAAAAACAAGATTTGAAGATAAGTACAGTGTACTTTGGCATTTAAAATGAATTGAAAGAGCCATTTACAAACTGTAGCTATTTACAATAAGATTTGCTTTCCTAAGCTTAGAAAATCTATTGATTTTTTTCAAAAGCCCCTATGTATCACTGAACCAGTTTTGTCATATAAATATAACCCAAATCTTTAATTTACTTTTTTTATGGACTTAGATAAAAGCATTACTTGATTAAACCTTAGAGAGATCATATTTAGTGTAAAGGAATGCATATATTAATCATCAAAACAACCAGTTTAAAGAAGAGTTTTAATTATGATAAAGTTAAAATTTGACATTTTAAATATGATGACTTAAGTACATGTTCTAAATACCAAAGCAGGCAGGAGAGCTGGCCAGCAGTATAACTGCAAGCACACGGTTCTGAGTTCGATTCCCGGTACTGAAAAAAAAATACTATAAATACCTGTGTTCCAGAAACCCTAAATATTTTCTTGAAAATCAGTGTTTATAACAAATAGAAACCCTAAACATTTTCTTGAAAATCAGTGTTTATAACTAATAGAAAAAACAATGAGAAGGTACACAAAATTGCATTAAAAATATACATTATTGTAATAAATAGCTCTGTACCAAGGTTTGTCCTATTTAAAATGTCATTCGGTTGTTCTCACACTGCTTTACCATTATTATTTTTGCAGCAGCACAAACCCATTAGGAAAGAGAATGTTTACATTTTCATAAGTGTAACGAGTCTCCATAGATTCTTCTGAGATTATATATGTAAGAAGTAAATAAACACCCCCAGTGTGTATATGCAGATTTCCCAGAGAAAAACTTCAGGGATAGTTACCCTAAAATTACTGCTTTTTTTTTTCATGGTAAATAATTTGGAAGCTTTAAGACTCCATAAGAAAATCAATCTCTTTCCCTGCTTTTCTTCAGCTACTTAAACAAACATCTAATCAATATCGAGTAATATAAGCACTTATCACAATGTGAGGTAAAAACAATTCAGGAAGGACCTTTCCTTGTTGCTGCTCAACACATTTAATCTATGTAGGAAAAATACAACCTGAGATCCTTGCCTCTGAGTCTCAGGCAGAGCGCTCAGCAGTGACGTAGACGGTCTGGAGATTTTGTAGTCCTAGAAATAGAGCTTTCTGCTCTCATAAGCGTAGTTTCTTTTGCTTTTTTTTTTTTCACTCAGCTTTACAACTATGAGGTATGATCATCCAATAAAATCACATGTACTCAAGGTGTTTCAGGTGATGAGTTGATACGTGCACACTCTATGAAGTGATAACCACCATTAAGCTCGTTAACATACCAGCCCCTTTCCTTTAAGTGGCAAAAGAACTTGCCTCCCCTGGCAGAGTTCAAGCACACAATACATCACTGTTCATTGTAATCACCATGCTGTCCGTTAGATCGCAGGTTATGGCTGCAAATCTGGGCCCCCTGGCGCTCACCTCCACGTTGGCCTTTCTCCAGCCTGTGAGCCCCCGTTCTACCTGCTTTCTGTGAGTTTCATATTTTATACTCTACATGTAAGTGAGGCCATCCTTGTTTGTGTCTGGCTCATTTCACTTAACTTACTGCCCTGTAGGGTCATCCATCGTCATTGTTTCAAATGACAAGGTATCATATTTTAAGGCTGAATAATGTTTCATGATTAAATTATACCAGATGTACCCAGGGTGTATTTCAAATAATTAAATCATGATAAATTATTACACACAGATTATTGAAAGAATACATTGTAAGACTAATCACTGATATATACAAATATATTCTATATACATTTTATGTATTTTAATTACTTTATATAGTTATATACACATGTATGGCATATATCTATATGTATATGTACATATATGTGTATGTGTTTTTTTTATAACTTAGCTATTACAAATATTCTAGAGAAAACATGGAAACGCAGGCATAGTGTTCTTATATTCTTTGGCTAAATATCCTAGAAGTGGTATTGATGGACCGGATCATATGATAATTTTTTTTAGGATTTCTCCACATTATAAACTCTACACTGGAGATACAAATAAGACTTATAGAGAAGCTGATATTTCTGTTATCTGAACAATTATGCCTATTTATATTGAGGAAGCAACATTACTTCTAAATAACTCTTGCCTTCAAGTGTGTTCATGGCTGTAAAACGTGTTTAGATGCACCCTGGAACTGCAATTAAGTATTTCTTAATGAGAATTATGCAAGATGTAAGCCTATTCATATAGCACAGAGAGCAATCAAGTGTATTAAGCCAATACAAAGTTTGGTCCTTAGTAAACACAAGTTAAAAAACAAACTGTAATTAAATGATGAATTTAAGTTTCTTAAATTGAAACAAGCGGCCTCTGTCATTTGTGAGTTCCAAAATACTATGTTAAACAATATAAGTATTTAAACATGGAATCTTCCATTATCTATTTTAAAGAGCTTATACCACTTTACGAAGTTTCATTTTATGGTTTTGCCTGCAAGAGCACAAACATAGATACTTGATCGCATTATTTTTAATTCTTTGAATTTAAGATTATGTACACCATTAAAGCACAAATATGAATCAGTCTCATTTGCACTAAATGGTCTATTCTCCACATATTGGGGCTTGGATTTAACTATTTAATGTACTACATAGTTCAAGTTCTAGGAAAGAATCCACTGGTGGTTTTTTCAGGTGAAAAAAAGTACAATGAAAGAAATTTAAAATGCATTCTCTTATGAACCTTAAAGATTAACATAAAGATCTTAAAGATTAAAATATCCTGTAAAATTAATTACCCTCCTATTATTTATTATTCTAATTAATATGACAAATATCTTATTCTATAAAACAAAAAAATTGGCCTCTCCTACATCTCCTTCATAGGAAGCAATCATTATTTTCCATCTATGATTCCTATGTGCCTGGGTATCTTTTAGGATTATGATCTGGGTAAATGTCTCAAGAGCTCCATGTGTTGAAGCTTGGTTCGTGGTATAGGGAGATGGTGGAACCTTTAAGTGGTGATGCAGAGTAGGAGGATGTTAGATCATCATAGAGGTGCTCTGGAAAGAACGGTTGGGATTCTGGTCCCACCTCTTTGTCTCTCCTTGCTTTCTGATTGGCATGAGATGATCAGCCTCGGGCACCTGACATGGTCACCAGAGGACCTCATCACAGATCCCAAACCAACAGGCCAACTAACCATGTACTGAAGCTTCCACATCTATAAGCCAAAAAAACCTTTCTTTCTTCTAACTTATCTCAGGTGTTTTGTTACAGTGATGGAAGCCTGACTCATACATGTTATTTAATCTATTTTCTTCTGTGCCTCTAGCATTAGCAGTTAAAACTCTTCTAGTTTTGATTCTCTTCCTACCACCAAACAAAGTGATCCCTTTAGTTTTCCAGATTACCATTCTTGTCTCTTACTTTCTTCTTTCCAGTCTGAGGTAGTCTCTCATATGATGAAACTGCTCCCAAAGAACCCTTGAAGTCATGCATCATACTGCACCATCTTTGATGTCTTCCCTCGAGGTCTATCCCTAGTCTTGTAAGCACTTCTTAAATGGCCCAATATAACTGTTCTGTCTGCTCTTCACCAAGGCTGTCAATGACACATCCATCACCAAGTCATTAAGCTCCTAGAGCAAAGCTCAGGCATAGGTGACAGGCACCTCTGCTCACACTTGACAATAATCAATAGGACACATTTCTTCTAAAGTGTTAAAACTCCCTTGTGTTAGAGTCTAAAAGACTGCAGCTTATACAACTTTTATTCAATTTTCCATAGTACCTAGCATGAAAATATGGTGACTGTAAGACAATGGTGCCAACATTTTCAGACAGAAATCATACTAGAGGAATGAAAATAATTGCGTGTGAAAAGTTTCTCAAAATTTTAAATGGCTTTAAAATGTTGGTGTAGCTAGGGAGATAAACCAGTGGCATAAACACTTGCCTGGTGAGCACAAGGTCATGAATTTGATCCCCTGTACAAAATAGATAAATAAATGAAAATAAAAATATTGGTGCAAGATAAATTCACTTATTCAGTTCAACTTTTTTCTTATGAAAAATTGTGAGGTCTTTATTGAAGTAAAAAAAAAAAAGTAAATACTTTCCCTTTTAGTTTTAGAAAAGGTTGCAGCAAATTTTATTTTAAAATACTCAAATATGCATATTATCTTGTTGTAAGCTTAGGTTTCTTGCCTAAGTCCTTATAATTAGGAAAACAGAGGAGTTAGCTTGTTTACTAACTGTTGGGCTTTATTCCTTAGATTGTATAATTTTGTTTCTTTTTTGTAACAACTAGCATTTAAATAACATATTCTTTTAGTATCTTTGAGCACTAATCCAAACTTACTGCAAGCACATTCACTTTTGAGTTTATTTGACCTTGTGTACTACTCAAAGCTACTGAAGAGCTACTGTATCCTTAAGCTTGGCTTCTTTCTCTTATCCTGCACCCTTGACAGAAGCTGAGTTGGTACTTTATGATTAAATGGATCATCTTATGAATATAAAAGAGAATGTCTCAACAGGCTATGCGGGACTATATTTTTATTTCTTTAACACTGCCAATGCTAAGGAAGTCATCTCCTCTACTCATGGGAAGGGTGTAAGTAAGTGCAGTTATTTCAGACTTTCCCTTAATTCTGAAGTTGCTGGTCACCCAATGGGCCCATAGGAGAGGATAACACACTTAGTTCCAGTCACTTGATAGTAAGGCAAGAGAGACTAGGAACTCAGACAGGGCAGGAGAGGGGATGTGTTCAGTATAGCTCTTTCTCTAGAAGTGTATCTATGGCAATCGTTGCTTTGTGAAGTGTTGAGAGTCTCCATTCAATTTTACGACCCAGTCAAGAAAGCACTTCATCACAGGCTTCCTTGGCAAGGACACAATTCTTACATGTCCCTGTAGCAGGAAGAATTAACTTTTCCTGGGCAATTGGTGTGTTTCTGTATAAATGATTGTAAGCTTTGAAACTGATTTTTTTTTCCTTTTGTTGCTTATATGCTTAGAGCTACATTTGCTGCCCAGTTCCAGAAAAAAGGAAGGATAGTCTGTCTCATTATTTGTGAATTAGTCCTCCCCAAATTTTTCAATCAATTTAAACCCCTTTTCCTATGAGCTACATCAATAATTTCCCTGCCGGATTAGCTACATTTGTGTTCGGATGTCTTCAGCTGTTTGCCTCAACCCAATCAGTTTTATAAACACCAGGGGCAAAACTGGTTTACTGACTCCATGCAATGAGAAAACAAAATAGAAGCAGAATCTAGGACATCTCACCAAACAAAGGAAAAGCACAGTAGTTCTATCACTCTGGGAAGGACAACATGGAAGAAATTTATAGATAAGGTTTTAATATATATATAAAGTAGGGCTGTGTGTAGAAAGGGGTAACCTGTGAAGTGGATTCTATTTTGTTTTTGACTTTTATAAGACAGGGTCTCACTAGGCAGTTCAGGGTGACCTTGACCTCACTTGTCACCCAGGCTGACCTTGAACATGCAACAATCCTCCTACCTCAGCCTCCCAAGTGCTAGGATTATAGGCATGCATCAGCATGCGAGGTGAGTATCTCACTTTCTTTAAAGTAGAAAGCCGAACAAAAATAGGAGAGGAAGCCTGCGTTGGAAGCTAGAGGACTTTGCTGGGTACTGAGCTGCTCTCTTGGTCAGCGTGACCTGGGCTCCCCAGGCGGGAATGGAGCTTGATTTGCACAGACAGAATTTCACACAGTACATTTGCTTAGAGCACACAGTTTTGAGAATGAAGTTTCTTACAAAATGGAAAGCAGCCCTCCCTTCAGGGAAAGCGGGTGTCATCCTACTCCTTACCCGCAGTTTGTAATTGCGAGAAGCATGTCCTGAGAAGTCAGCCCTTCCCTTTACCTGTGTGTTATCCTACCCTGACTGACAGCTGCGTAGAATTTTGCTTTCTGAGTTCATGTTCATTTTTATTTTCTCACATATTTAT
Source organism: Ctenomys sociabilis (assembly GCA_004027165.1). Classification (NCBI taxonomy): domain Eukaryota; kingdom Metazoa; phylum Chordata; class Mammalia; order Rodentia; family Ctenomyidae; genus Ctenomys; species Ctenomys sociabilis. The sequence continues at coordinate 7,693 of PVKA01056066.1, forward strand.
TCTTTTTTCAAAATTTATTTAATTGTATTTTAACTTGAAGAGTGAAAAATAGAAGCTAAATCAAATAGAAAAAATGACATAAGCAGGGTAGCATACAATAATACATATGTTGCATATTTTCAAAACATGGATAGCTAACAATGCAACACAGATCAGCAGTCCACAATAGAAGCGGGATATCCACAGAAGCTGTTGATCTGAGCCATTCACAGGTCAGTATATTAATATGACTATTTTTTATACCTCTATTTTTATACTTTTCTGCTGGATAGTTAAGACCGAGTTAAAGCAATACCTATATAACAGGAAATGTAACTTTTCTCATATTTTATTCTTTTGAGACAGGGTCTCACTATGCCATTTTGGCTGGCCTTGTGCTCCATCTGTAGCCCTCAGGCTGGTCTCGAATTCACACCAATCCTCCTGTGTCACCCTCCCAAGTGTTGGGATTATAGGGGTGCACCATCACGCCTAGTTCTTCTTCTCACATATTTAAATGGAACAATATATACATTAAAAATAATAAAAAGTCAAAATTTCATGAAACATCAAAATAGTAAGCTACAAAACCCTAGAATTTCAGAAGAGAATGCTGTTTTGACTACATGCACTTAAAAAAGTGATTATTAATCCAAAAAATTCTCAAACTTACTGAAACGTGTTTTCGTTTTCTCTCTTCATCCCCCATCATCTATCATTGATTTAATGTGACAGAATTTGGCAGTTTTCTCTATGGCAATCATTTTTACGAGTGAGGAAAACAACTCCAGTTCACTGGCATTAGGCCAGTCCCGAAACCCTGGCTTCCTACACCGCAGTCCAATGCTCATTCATCATACAGGTCATAATGGCATGTCCCAAAGCAAGTGCGCTAAAAGATGAACTATAAACTTTTTTGTACAGGTACTGGAGGAACTTCAGATCTCTCCCCCTCTCTCCATTATCAGAGCAGGAGACGGAGACGAGGGGAGGTGTTTCAACTCTGCTCCAAGCAGGAGGGCAGCGATAAACTCCCTTCAGTAGCTGGAGTGAATGTAATTAAAATCTTTATTTCTCACAGGCACTCTGCAAAGCTATGTGGTCCTGGATCCCTGCAGCTCTGAAATAAAGGCAGCATCACGTATTTTTGTCCACTCTGGGGAGACCTAAAATCTAGGCATGTGTTTGAGTATTGAGGACAGGCTTTCTGGATAGCACCAGGTCAGAGTTGGGCGATTTTCAGGTAATGATAGATATTAGGTGCTCCATTGGTTTCTGAGGGACTTTTAACATAAACGTAATGAAAAAGAGTAGCTTCCCCATAGAGACCAATGTTTAAGGAATGAAGCAGTGCGGGCTCTCTCTGTCTGCCTCCCTCCCTTCATCATCCTTCCCCCTTGTGGTCCACATGTTCCTCATCGATAGCTGCCTTAAAGTGAAAAGCTCTGCACAAAGTCAGGAAAGAGAAAGCATAACGCAGATCTCACCTCAGGACCTGGATTTGGGTCACACAGGTTCAAAGTCTGACTGCATTAATACCATCTTTACGCTTGGGTAAGAATCTTTATCTTTGTAATTTAAACAATTAGGCATTGGAATTTTTTCTATTTATGAAATAGAAATAAGGGGCCAGAGAGATGGCTCAGTGGACTAAGCACTTCTCTGGCAAGCGCAAGGACCTGAGTTCAATCCCCAGTTCTGCAAAAAAAGAAAGAAAGAAATAGAAATAGAAATAGCAGCAGAATTGTTTTAAGGAATTACTATAAACGAGAATGGCTGAATTTTAGTATTGAGACTGTATCGTACCATACACACAATGTTATCAGTGTATGCTTGCATTATAAAACACACATGAGTAATAATATTCCTCTGGCAAGCACAGAATGATTTTCTGAATGTGAAAATCATTTTAAAAATAACAAAAATTATGTAGCTTCATGATAAACTCTTGCCCCCAGGAGCAATATATAGTAGTGAAATTGATTTTTGCTAAAAAGAAAAAAAAAACACACACACACACATTAAATGATGAAATATTTTATTGAACTCTCTTAGTTCACTGAGAAAAAAAGGTTTGTACTAATATTGTTTATACAAGATATCATGTCTACATCTTGTCCACTGAATAACTACTATGAAGAGAACAATATGCAATGTATCAATTATTATAACTGTTACTAACCTATTTTGAAACTGTTTCGTTGCTATTTTATTTTTTAATCTCATTAAAATGAATAAAAAATATGTTAGGTGTATGATCATTCATTTGAAATATTTATCTAACATAAGTTAACCAGGCAAGGATACTGTTAATTCCCTACATCAGAATTGTGATTTTCAAAGTTATCCCTCCTTAAGGACATCAGAGTTTTGTGGGAGTTGGGT
>PVKA01056067.1:0-10054 GCA_004027165.1 Ctenomys sociabilis
TAAGTTGTACTTGAATTTTCATTGAATTGTAGATATTGCTGAATTTCTTGTTGAATTTCGTCTACGACCCATTGATTGCTGAGTAGGGTGTTGTTTAGTTTCCATGAATTTAGCGGGTTTTTCTGGTTTCTTTTGTCGTTTATTTCCAATTTCATTGCATTGTGGTCAGATAGTATGCATGGGATAATTTCTATTTTCTTGCATATACTTATGCATGACCTCTGGACTAGTATGTGGTCTATTTTGGAAAATGAACCGTGTGCAGCTGAAAAAAATGTGTATTCAGCTGTGGTTGGATGGAACACTCTGTATATGTCCACCAGGTCCATTTGTTAATTTTTCATGTCCCTTAAGATTTGTCTTACATAGTTGGGTGCTCCTGTGTTTGGTGCATAGATATTTATGAGTGTTACTTCTTGCTCTTGAATCTTTCCCCTGACCAATATATAGTGGCCTTCTTTGTGTCGTTTGATCATTCTTGGTTTGAAGTTGAGACTGTCTGAGAAGAGAATTGCTGCTCCTGATTTTTTCTGAGGTGCTGGGGCTTGTACTATTATTTTCCATCCATTGACTTTGAGCCTATGAATGTCCTTTTGTGTTAAGTGTGTTTCTTGTATACAGCATATTGTTGGATTTTGTTACCTAATCCACTGTGCCAGTCTATTTCACTTAATTGGAGAATTGAGTCCATGTACATTGATGATTATAATTGAAATGTGCTGACTTATGTTTGTCATGATATTTACCTGGTAGTGTATACTCCTTTGTAACCTGTGTTTTATTTACTGTCCTGTTTAGTGGGTTCCTTCCATTCTCTTTCATGGAGTTCTGGTCGTTTTGGTTTCTCTCTAGAACATCTTTCAGGAGCCTGTGAAGGGATGGCTTTGTCATCATGAAATTCTTTAGTTGTTCTTTGTCGTGGAAGTATTTCACTTCTCCATCAAACTTGAAAGAGAGTTTTGCAGGGTATAGTAGTCTGGGCTGGATTTTTTTTTCGTGTAGGACTTGAAGAACTCTACTGCATGCTCTCCTTGCCTTCATTTTTTGTGTAGAGAAGTCGGCTGTAATTCTGATGGGTTTTCCTTTGAATCTGAGCTCCTTCTCTCTAGCAGCTTTCAGTATATTATTTTTGTGTTGGATTTCTGGGATCTTAACTATTATATGTCTCGGTGTATTTCTACTTGGGTTGAGGTTATTTGGTGTTCTGTATGTTTCGGTGACCTGAATGTTGGATTGTTTCCTCATATTTGGGAGGTTTTCTGCAATTATTTCTCCCCAAATCCTTTTTCTGTCATTTGTATTGACTCCTTCATTCTTGTTGATACCAATTATTCTCACATTCTTCATTCTGGCGTCATCCTGCAGGTGATGGATTATTTTTTCCTTTATTCTCGTTGTTTTTAAGAGATCCTTTCTCTTCACTAGCTGCTGCGGCATCTTCAAGATCTGAAACTCTGTCTTCACTTTTACTCAGACGGTTTTGTAGACTCGTGATTGCTATTTTTAGTTCTTCTATATGTTTTTGACTGTGTTTCATGTGTTCTATTTCTTTTCTGTATTGCTCATTCAAGGAATCCATCATATTTCTTATCTCCTCAATGTTTTTATCCTTGTCTTCTTTAGAGGTAGTTATTAATTCTTTTTCTGCTGTGTTTCTTCCAAGTTGGATTTCCTCTATATTTCTGGACTTGTTTCTGTATTTCAGATCGTATGACTTCAAAAGGTTCTTTTTTGATTGCAGAACTTATTTCTGCTTTGACTTCCTCATGATCTTTCTGCTGTTGTTTCTTTGCTTCAGATGCTGTTAATTCATACATTTCAGCTGGAATAGTTGTCTCTGCACTTGTTCTGGGTGAGCATAGTTTTTCCACCCAATGTTTCTGTAATTCCTTCTTTATTTCAGATGCTATATATTCAAATATTTCTTTTTTAATTTGGGGAATTTCTTCTCATTTTATTTCCTCTATAGATTTCTGCTGTTGTTCCTTTGCTGCTGTATCTGTTAGTTCACTCATTGCAGCTGAGCTAGTGTCCTCTGCCCTTCCTGATGGACTCAATCTCTGGGATTGCATTTTCCCCCTTCTCTTTGTTATTTTGTATATCACTGACCTTTGACCTTTGGTGTAGCGCTTTGGTGCAGCTATAACCTTAGCTTGTTATGAGATTTGAGTGTCAGTCTATTAAGTTTGAGATTTTCCAGGTATGCCTATCCTGGGTCTAGCTGTTGTGTTTAGTTCCTTTTTGGCTGCAGCTCCTTTGGTTCCCCTCTGTTGGTTCCCGGCGTCAGCTATCCTGTGTCAGGCAGGTCATTCCCCAGGTGGGCGGGCCTGGGCTTTGGTGGGTCTTCTGGGCTTACAAAAGAATAGTGGATGATCTTATTCACTGAGTAGGCTGTACTGGGTCGGCCAGCCTTTGCTGGGTCTGGGTCTATAGGTTGTAACCCGAGAAGGCTGGGAAAGGTCCCTCTGGTGCAGTGGGCCTGGAGCCCTCACTCACAGGCCAGGCTGTGCTGGGTTTCGGTCGGTAGTTGGGATGGAGGATTGCTGAGAAATGTCCCTCCAGCGTGGCAGGCTTGGAGTTCTCACTCCAGGCTGACCTGCACTTGGTCTGGTGCTGTGGGGTGGGCCCGGTAATCACCTGGCAATGTTTCTCTGGCACAGTGTGCCTGGAGCTGTCACCAGGCCACGCGGGGTGGGGGGCAGGTAATTCCTGGGAATTTTCTCTCGGCCAAGCCGGGCCTGTAGTTCTACACTTACTGAACTTTGATGCCCAGAGAATCGGGGAAATTCCCACTCGATCTGCGGCCTTTAGATCAGAGGATCTGGGGAGGTGTTGATGAGTGGGTCCTGAGGTTTTAGGCCAGTCACTGGCTTGGAGGGGTTGGGGGCAGGGATCCGTGTAGCGTGCTTGGGAAGAAGCCAATCGTTCTCCCTCAGACTCACCACACTCTCACTGATCTGAGAAACCTGGTGCATCGTGCAAATTCGCTCTCGCTGTGAGAGCTTGACACGGGATCCAGGAGGCCACTGGAGTCAGCTACTGTCTCAGGCTGGGCGGCGTAGGCGAGATGGAGTAGACTGCTGGGGTTAATCTTGCTGTCTCAGGAGGTCTCTGGGGCTGGGCGGGCTCGGACGGGATCCGCCTGTCACAATATTTAATAGGATTGTCCTGCTACAATGTTGTATATTTGTACTTTCTAAATTTCTCTGTAAAAATATATAATTTTTTAACAATCTATATAGATTTAAATATTTGAATATCCATGGTTGTTCAAAAAGAAAAAAGAAAAAGTAAACAGTTCCCGGCCTATCCAAATTGCTCTGCAGTTTAAAGTGTGTGGAAGCAGGCGGAAGCCAGGGATTCAGTTCCACAGCCTGTAAAGCTGGCCCCACCCAGGTCTCCCTGAGAGGGCAATGTAATCCCAGCTTTTGGAAGACTGTAAACAGGTAGCTTAGTAGTAGTACTGTTTAGTATTGGGACCCTGAACACCCTGTAGACCCTTCCCTAAAATACAAAAAATAAACCAATATATTTAAAATGTAAAGTAAAATAAATAAAAATTTAAAAATAACAAAAAATAGAAAGAAACAATTACATATTTTTAAACAAATTTAGACATATAACCATGTATGACATTATATCAGGTGCATCTAGGAGAAAAGTATGAACACAGGGTATAAATAGTCAAGCCATATTAATATGCTGAGCTGTAAACGGCTCAAGAGAACAACTTTTGACATTGCCAATCCTGCAGAAAACCGAGTACTGTTATGGAGTACTGGACTACATTGGATTACTTTGCTGAATTCATGCACCTACAGTATTTCAATAGCAATGGAATACCCATCTGTGACAAAAGTAAACAAAAAAGGGGGATATAAACAAAGGACCATTGTGTAGTGAATTTATATATATATATATATATATATATATATATATATATATATATATTATATATATTATATAGAAAGGAGCATAACATACAGCTACTGTCTCTTAGTTCAATTAGAAGAAAGTTTTTATCTATTCATGTTTAGACAACATATCATCATCTTCTACTCCAAATAACTACTGTGAAGACCACAGTATGCAATGTATTAATTATTGTAACTGTCCTACTAACCTGTTTTGAAACTGTCTCATTGCTGTTTCTTTCTCAATAAAATTAATACTAAAAAATAAAATAAAATTTAAAATGAAATAAAATGTAAAAGCAGAATGTGCTACTATGAATGAATACTATGGTGTATCATAAACAACTTGAACATACTCTTCCCATGTAACTGTAATTTTGTATCTGTTGACCAACATTTCCTAATCTCCTTCCTTTACCCCAAAGCTCCTGACAACTACCCTTCGACTCTGTACTTTTGTGAGTACAACTTCTTTGTTTCACATATATAACTTTTCTTTCACTGCCTGAACTATTTTTGGATTATCTTTCCATTTATTTGTGTTTTTCAAAATTTTTCTCATCTGTGTTTCATAGTTTTTAGTGTATAGGTCTTTGCTTTCCTTAATTTTTTTCCTAAGCACTGTGTGTTTGTGTAGTAAGAGGATTGGTGATCAACCTGTACCACACATGCCACACTGGGCTGTTTGTAACATTAAAAGCTCTGAAATGTTTGCAATCACTGGTATAGGAAATGACATTGTATTCTTGATTTTTTTTTCGTTTTTAGTTTTTTTAATGAAAATTTTAAAATAGTGAAAAAAGCCACAAAACTTTAGGAGTTGATACAAATCTTCACTAAACACAAAAATAGGGATTCGACAAAGGTTATATTCCATAATATTGTTTTCAAATTAATTGTATAGATTATCAGATATAAGCATGCAAATGTGGTTGAAAAAGTTAGGAGAAATTAAAAGAAATGAACAAATTTAAACATTAACTGCTTCTTTCACTAGGCCAGCGGAAATCATCAGTACAATTGTTGAAACTATCCTGTATGTATACATAAGTATATCTTTTTATTTTGTTTTATTGAAGTAAAAATATCAATGAGATAGTTTTAAGATACCTTAACAAGACATAAGTACATCTTTTCCCCTTCTTTCGTTTGTCCTTTCTTCATCCCAATTTTTACTTTGTATTGAAGAGTTTGTTTCCCTTTCCACAGTATTTATCGTACCTTTCATATTTTATTTACTCTTTCCAATTTGTACACTAGGGAGACCATAGGATGTTTATAGATTTGGGTCTGATTTATGTCACTTATGAAAATGGTCTCTATATTCATTTACATATAAAAGCCTCATCTTTATCTTTTTTAAAGCTGAGTATTACTTAATTGTGCGAAACTATATCTTTTTAATCCACTCATCAATTGATGGTCATTTGGGTTGTTTCCAAGATTAGCTATGATAAATTATGTTGCTATAAACCTGAGTGTACATATATTGCTGTGGTATGATGTTTTCAGTTCTTGAAAATTACCCAGGAGTGGAACAGTTTGTTTCAATAGGAGTTCCAATCTTACCTCTTTGAGCAATCTCTACGCTGATTTCTATAGTGAAATCAGTGTAGTATAGTCTACATTGAGCATTCTTTTTTCCCTGGAGCCCTTACAGCATTTACTATTGATTTATTTCTCAGTGATAGTTATTGTTTCTGGATTGAAATGGAATATCAGTGTTTTTCTAACTTGCATTCATCTAATAACCAATAATGATGAACATTTTTCATTTATTTACTTGTCATTTGCATTTCTTCATCTCAGAAATGCATATTCATCTCAGATGCCCATTTTAAATTGGGTCATTGAATTTTGAATTTTGGAGGCTTAATTTTTTTTTTTTTTACTTCATTATATGTTCCAGATACAAGTCCTTTCTTTGAAGAACCATCTGCTAACTTTTTCCCCATTTGTGGAATGTTTTTTTATCCTGTTAGATTTCTTCTGACATGTAGAAACTTTTTAAAAGATTGAGATCCCAGTTGTTCATTTTTTAAAGTATTTTATTGCCCTTTGCAGTTTGTTTTTTCTTCATGAACTCACTACCTATGCCTGTGTCTTTAAAATGTTTACCTATTTTCTCCTCTAGTAGATTCAGTGTTTCTGTTTCAATGTTTAAATCTTTGACCCATTTTGACTGTAGTTCAGTGCATGGTGATAGACATAGTTCTAATTTTACTCTTTCATATCTACAGACTCAGTTTTTCCAGAACCATTTATTAAGGAGGCTATGTTTTTTCAAGTGAAAATGTTTGGCCCCTTTCTGAAAGATAAAGTGGCTGAGTATGTTTATCGTTGTGTCTGCATCTTCTAATCTGTTCCTTTGATCCTCAGGCCTGTCACTATGCCTGTACTGGGCTGATTTTATCACAGAGGCTTTGTAGTATAATTTCAACTCAGGGATTTTGTTGCCTCCTGTCTTTCCTTTCTTACTCATGATTGCTTTTAAAATAGTAAAATAGGTCTCCTCTGGTTCCAGATGAATTTCTTCAATGTTTAATGTAGATCTTTGAGGTATACTAATGGTATTGTAATCAGCATTGCATTGAATCTGTTTGGGAGTATGGCCATTTTTACAATGTTGGTACTTTCTGTCTAGGAGCATTGCTCTTTCCATTTTCTGAAATTCTCTTTACTCATAGCACTGTGATTTTCACTGTATAAATCTTTTACTCCCTTTGTATGATTGAAACACAAGTGTTTCGTTTTGCTTTTTTCTGGAAAGCATTGCTGCTCTCATTTATCTCCCCAAGTGTTCCTTGTTTGTGTACAGAAATACTATTGATTTTTGAGTGGTGACTTTGGATCTTAAGCTACTGAATATGATTGTTAAATCTACAACTTGATAAATATACAGCTGTGTTTTCTTAGTTCACCAAGAATCAAAGTTTCTATTAATATTCTTTAGACAATATATCATGTCTACATCTTGTCCTCTGAATAACTGCTATGAAGACAACAGAATGCAATATACTAGTTATTGTAAATGTCCTACTAACCAGTATTGAAACAATTTCATAGGTATTTTTTCACAAAATGAATAAATTATTAAAAAATCAATCTACAAGTCTCTTGGTGGATTTTCTAGGATTTTTTTTTTAATTTAGAGTATAGTGTCATCTGCAAACAGTGATAATTTCACTTCTTCCTTTCCAGTCAGTTTCTCTTTTATTTCTCTTGTATAATTATTCTGACTAATGTTTGCAGAGCTGTACTGTGCAACAGTCGTGACAGTGGGCTACTTGTTTTGTTCCTGATTTTATTTTATTTTATTTTTTATTTTTTTATTTTTACCTTTAATTTTTTTTATTTTTGTTTTATTGAAGTACAAATATCAATGAAACAGCTTTACGATACCTTGACGAGACGGATTTGATAACTTAATACATTACAAACTGTTTTTATAATGTTTTGCTATCATAGAAGGTGCATACATGATATTATACTTAAAGACATTATTATATGGTATGTCTCTTATCAATAAATGAAGAGAGTGTAGCTGTTTGCATATCTTATTTTTTATACCTGAATTACATCAAACATTCAATAACTAATACTTTCTACCTTGTTATTTTCCTAGTGGTTGTCCATAGTACTAGAAGCAGACATAATATCCTGTCCAACCATCATTAGTGCAAATCTTGCCCCTCATAGAATTATAGAGAAACACAGCGTTATCTATCCCAACTGTACTGTCTATACACACATCATGATTCTTCCTTTCTATACCCCTTCCTTTGTCTACACCTGTCAAAGATGGGCACTCCATTGTCATTCAACTAACTTAGGTGCTTGAACTCAACAACACAATCCAACAGAGTCCAGCATTCCACAGCAATAGGGAGTTATCCGAAGAAGTTGTCGACCATAGTCATGTACAGCTCAACTTATTATTATGGCCCCATGATGTATACTTCATTTTTATACTTTTCTGCTGGATGGTTAAGACCTAGATAGAGCAAGACTTATATACCTACACATGTACTTTATGTTTCTTATGAGGTCAGTGAAGTCCCCTCAGGGTATATCTTGTAGTCCTGTACCTTATTCTGTAGTTCCTTTGTCTGTGTCATCCATGTGGATGAGTCACTGCCAATGCTTGACCAGATTGCTCTCTGTGAGAGCCTGAGACAAAGTTTTCTCTCCATGTGACTCTCCCCAAGCACACTATAGAACTTCGATCTCTTTCCTCTGTAGCTCCATAATCTCCTTGTTCAGAAAATTTGGAGGTCACCTGAGTTTCATGATATTGCAGTACAGGTTCTCCTATGTCCTGAGTCTTTGCTGACCTTGAAAGGCTAGGGCCAAAATGTTGGCTGGCCTTGTGGCTCTTCTATTTCTCCAACTTTGATCTGTGAAGTTAGGTTGTTTACCATCCAGAGGAAAAGCTGATTAGTATCCTGCAGCATATGCCATTCACTTTGACTTATCAGACTCAATTGATTTTACTTGTTGTACGTTTCCATTTGTATTTCTCCTTTTCACTTGTTATACTAGGGACACTATACGATATTTGTACCTGTGAGTCTGGTTTATTTCACTTACGAGTATATGTTCAAGTGGCATCCACTTCAGTATAAATGCTTCAAGCTTATCATTCTTAATAGCTGTGTAATACTCCATTGTAGAGAGCTGCAAATAGCCACGCCTTAAAGACACAGCCACACCTTAAAGACGGCGCTGGCTTCCGCCTTCCACCCCCACCTGGGGGTGAGTGCTCTCTATAACAAACAACTTCTCATTTGGCTAAGGCTAAGACTAGGGCGTTGCTTCCGTGTACCTGGACCTATCGGCTGTGCCCACATGGCACTCCGGGGTTGGATGTCCGCTGGTTCAAAAGCCATGAGCGGGCTTCCCCTGAGAAGAAGAAGAAGAGAGAAGAAGAAGAGAGAGGAAGAGAGGAGGAAGGAGGAAGGGACGAGAGAAGAGAGACAAAAGAGAGAGACAAGACAGAGATAAGAGGAGAGAGAAGAGCAGCAGCAGGGAGGAGCGGCGGAGGAGCGGAGCAGGCAAGCAGAAGAAGATTGTATAGGGGCCCTGAATAAACCGCGGAAAGAAGAGCTGGTTGTCGCGTCTTCCTTGCCGATGAGGTTGCACGCGACAAGTGGTGGCCCGTACGGGGAGCAGAGCCTGTGTTCCTGTGGAGTGGCCAACAACAGCCCAGAACTTTCCACGGTAAAGGGGTGCACCGGTAAGTCCTTGGGAAAATTCGGGGATCCGCGACGAAAGCGGGGAATAAGTCCTCGGGAAAATTCGGGGATCCGCAACAAAAGCGGGGAATAAGTTGCTCTTCTCTGTAGTTAAAGAGAGAGCAAGATAAGACTCACTGACGAGCGGGTTTAAAGATAAAAATAAAAAAGGCTTTATAATGGGGAATTTATTCCCAATTTTTTCGGCTCTACAGGAGCTGTTAAGGCTAATTTGGAAGCCGATCCCAGACTACTTAGAGGACCAGCGTTGCAGTGAGACAATGGAGAGTGGGCGGGTAGCACTAGAACAGCTACAGGAGGAAAGGTCCGAAAAAGCAGGCAATGAAAGGGGGTGGAGAAGAAGAAAGGGCTTGCATCCCGATCTTCCTGAGTCGAAGCCTCCTGAGTCCAGTGACTCAGAGGAGGATGACTTAGTGCTTGCTGAGGCAGTTAGGAGATTAAAGGTTAAAGAAAAGGGAAGTCAAGAGAAAAAGGAAGTGCTGGGCATAGAGGAGCCATACTACTCCTCCCCAGAGTATAGGGCGGGGCCCAAGGCACCACTGCCCTACTGGGACAGCGGAGGAGGAGGTCATTTGGGGCGTTCCTTTAATCCAGAAGTGTGGGGAAGAGTAAGATTGGAACTCCCCCTAGCTTTCCCTGTATTTCAGGACGCCCAGGGACAGCGATTCCATGAGCCCTTGAACTTTAAAGTGATTAAGTCCTTGGCTGAATCAGTTAGGACTTATTGTGTCACAGCTTCCTTTACTGTAGCCCAGGTAGAAGCCCTAAGCAGACATTGTATGACACCAGAAGATTGGAGTAGCCTGGCTCGGGCGTGTTTGAGCCCTGGTCAGTATCTTGATTGGAAGGCTTATCTGATGGAGTTTGCTACAGAGAAGGAGGCTG
>PVKA01056068.1:0-10058 GCA_004027165.1 Ctenomys sociabilis
GGGCTCCCCTAATCTGAGACAGGAAGGCTGAGATTTAGTGGACTTTTGCCAGGGGCAGAACTTGAGGGGCAGGTTCAGTGATTCCTAAGAAGCTGATTGGGGGCTCCATTGTATGTGTGGGAAAGTTAAAAGGAAGTTGTATCCAGGGCTGGGGTGGAGAAGAAGGAGGAAGAGGTCATTAGGAAGATAAACTGTTGTGTTGGGCATTCAGCCATGCTGAGTAAGGACCATGTTAATTTAGCAGTTTGTACATAGGCTGGAAGCTATCAGGTAATTTGTTCATGATCTGATAAGTAGAGGAAAATCAAAGGTTCAAATCTCACCAATTTGACTGCAGAGACAGAGCTTTTACTCTGTTAGTTGGCAAAAGATTGGCAACAGATCCACTCTTTTTTGTCCACCTTATCCAGGCAGCAGACCCAGTATATCATAATCTCTTCCAGTTGTGTAAGAGGATCTAGTTACCTTCAAAATAATGTAAACCAGATGTATTGCAGTACATATATACTTTGAGAGAGGGAGTAACCACAAAGCTGAGGATATTTACACTCTGAGGACTTCCACTTGCTCTTGGGTCTTCCAGGGGACTGTAATTAATTTTATATAAGTAATTTATTTTCTTTATTTGAAATAAATCCCTCAAATTGTATAATTTCAGTCCTTAAGGTCTAAGTTCACTTTTGGTTATGGTGAGTGCATTGTTTGTATTAAGGCGATTATTACATTGTTTGGAAGTATCTTAACAATTTGACAAACTTCAAGCCAGTAAATAAATGCCATGATCTCTTCTCCAAATTATTCAGTCTTTGTGATTCTCCTTGATGGTAGTATGTATAGTAATTGGATTCCATCTTACTAAACTGGAAAAGATGTCATCAGTTCTAACACTAATCAGGCTTGGCAAAATGTTGTTTATCCAATATAATATGTAAATTGTGATTAGTCATTTTTATACCCAGCTGGTTATATTTATTCTTAACTCCTCCAATTTACTTAACTCTTTTAATTTTACACCTCTAAGGTGAGAGGTATATTTTACATTGTGAGTGCTTCTCAGATAATTCCGTGCCTTAGAAATATATTTAACTGAACAAAATGCCTTAAAGCATTAGGAAAATAATTTTTTAAATGTTGTGGTAACCATAAAGAGTGAAACTTTAAAATAATGATGGGAAAGCAAAACTACAACAAGGAATTCCCACCTCTGTGGGTACTAATGATACAGGGAGAAAAACTGATCTCAGGTGGGCAACCTCCAAACGATATAGGGAACCTCCAAATGACATAGGGAAGAACGATCTCTGGACCTGACCTGCACAGTTCGTGTTCTCTAAAACTGAAGAATGGATCTGAGGAACAAACAGAGGTTATGAGCAGAATAGATTTATTGAGAGAAAGAAAGCTCCTGTCCAAGAGAGGGACGGGGGCGGGGTCTGAATAGATAGTTCCCCAGGAAGCTGTCTCTTCCAGGGACTTTTATAGAGGAAAACCATATGTGGTGAGGCTGGTTTAAGGTGGTGAAGACATAGGAACTCCCTTAGGTGGACAAGAGGTGGGACAAAACTATGGTCAGCCAACAGGATTACAAGCGCCATTGCTCAGGTTAAATTGATTAAGTACAGGAGCAAATAGGGAAGCAAGTCACATAGCAAGCAGGCAGGAAAATGGGACAGGGTCTCTTCATGTTGGGGGTTGGGCTAGTGACTCAATAGAGCTCTTTCAAGGTGATTGATACCTATTTAGAATATCAATCCCTGATGCCCATCCCTAGGGAAGTCTTCAGCTGTGTTTCCTCTTTTTGTCTTGGTCTTGAGGTGTAGCCCATAGGGAGTGTCTGTCTCTTCCAAGTTGCAAGGTCACCTTGCCTTCCATCTTGTCTCCTTGAGGGCCTGGGTCTGTCTGACTGCCTAGAATATTTCTATCTAACTCCGCTGCCTATAACACTATGAACTAAGTTGTAGATTTGGGAATAAGAGACAATCTTCAAATGGGGTCATCTGATATTGAAGGATTAGAGGACAACTGATAGGAAAAATATGGATTTCAGTGCACATTATAAAACACTGTTGATCCTATACTGAAATTATGAAGAGCACATACAACCTTTGAGTATCTGTTGCTGCTCATCTATATTGTTATATTAGGAATTCTGGAGACAGACACATATAAAATAAAATCTTGCAATTTCAAAAAAAGAAACTTGACTGATTTCTGGGATTTGGACATAAATATTTATTCACATATTTATATATCTGTATTAGATAACAAGGAATTGTGAATAAAATGTAAGCAAACTAAACTCCATAAAAACTTTTGTTGATAAAGAACAGATGAAAAAGGACTTTTAAAAATTGGTTTGAATTTCTCACACTTCTGAATCTTTATGTAAATTTATTTAATGTTACTCATGGGTGATTTAATTTCTTCTTGTAACACTGTATGTGCACTTTTTCTTTAGCATTTATTCAGTGTTAGATACGTGTGTATCAGCTTTTTTCTTTCTCATTGCATTTTAAGATCTTTTACATAGCTTGAATGCTCTTTTTGTCCTTCATTGCACCTTTAGTTGTTAGTGTTTAATGGATTGTTGTTAAATAAATAGACCTTCATTGTAGTGGGAGTGAAATTCAGAGACCTGTACTTGTGTGTACAGAAGCATTGACTTGAATTTTTCGGCAGACATTAGCTGTAATGGAATGAGTATTTCAGGAATTTTTCAGTCACTCTGAAAGCACAGATAGGATAAAAATATTTAAAAAGGAGATCATGTACCTGTTATAAGATACAAAGCAAGGTGCGAGAGATATTTATTTACAGTTATTGGCTCATTGATTAATTCAAGGCAGATTTGTGAAGACTTCTCTCTGTGGGCACCTGGAGCAGCATGCTGAAGGATGCTGTTCAGTGCTTTTAGTTCCACATGAGGGAGTCAGTCACTCTGATATTCCGAGTAAAATCCCCGAACATTCCATTTAGGTGTTCTGCTTACATTGTGATGTAAGCAGATTCAAACATATTAAATGGACTCTGGCTAAATTGAATAACTCATGCAAGTTTTTAGTTTTCATGCTGATCAAGCGTTTATGTATAAAAATGCTTCCTTGAAGCTGAGACTCACCAAATTATAATGGAGATGATATTGGGTCACTTGATTCCTTGAAGGTCCCATAAATAATCATGAAAGCTGGAGAGGCACTTGAAATGCTACTCTAATATTTGTAATACAATTAAGCTTGGTCTGTAAGCATAAGCCAATCAAAACAATCAACCTGCATGGCCTACGATGAATTTAAACAAGCCTGATTAAACTGATTTCAAGATGGAATTCATTCCTGTCATTAACGTCACTTCTTATGTTCTAGACTAGGTTGAGTCTTAGGAATTTCATTTCATTCTCAGCCAGCTTTTCAGTGTTTTGAAGAAGAAATCAAAATAATATCAGATTGCGTACTCAAGAATTTTCCTTTTATGTATTAATGCATTTTCTGTTACTAATTCCAATCTTAGGCTGTCAGTAAAAAGTTTCCTGATTTCTGTGTAGTGGGCTGTGGATCTCTGGGAAGCTCGGAGTTCTGATATTGAGTCTGTAATTCTATAAAAGCACTGATTTTTCATTTTTTTAGCTGAAGGAAGCATCATATGTATATGTATGTATCTCACTTATTTTCATACTAATGTAGATGGTATTTTAAATAATATAGAGTTATGATGAAGTGTTTCTGAAGCCATAATGATGCTTTGACAAGTTTTTATACTGAAGTTTGAAATCTATTGTCAATTATCTAGAGAAGGTGATCTATGGTAATTTTAAAATTTAAAAAGCTCACATTTTAAGAAGTAGTGAAATCTGTAATGTCCAACCCGTGACACCCACTTGGTGTGTGTTTAGTGATACAATAAGTGACCACAGCACAGATCTAGCCAAATCTTTGCATTGTAGAAACATAGACAAGTGCCTTTTTCAAGATTATAGCCAATAATATTAACTGTTCCTCAGAAAAAGAACTTGGATCATTTTATGCATGTCTGATAAAAATGTAGTTCAGTTAAAATTTGAAGGAATTGCTTTCTTTCTTTTAGCCTATTGATACTATGTGCCTGTGCTTAGAATGTGGATAAGCCTTGGCTTTTCTTGGAGGCCAATGTCTGTGACAATAACTGGAAATTTATTTAAAATAGGCACCACAGAATCTCTAGTAGAAAATGTATAAATATATTGTCCAAGGAACTTGCATTCAAATCCACTGGAGAATTTGATAAATGCAGATTCCTGGTTCCCATTCTAGCCCTATAAAGTCCAATTTTTGGTGGTTTCTGATGCTCATTTTCATTCGTCTCTGTCTTCTGTTGCTGCAGCAAAAAAATGAGACTGGGTGATTTATAAAGACTAAAAGCCCATTTGGCTCCTGGTTTTGGAAGCAGGAAAGCCTAAGAGCTTTAAGGCTATGCTGGCCATACCCTCAGTCCTTCATAGAACCTTGATTATCACCCTGAGGCTCCAGCTCAGAAATATCAACGTGCAATTTAGGAGATTAAGTTTCCAGCACATGAACATGTAAGGAACACATTCAAAACATAGAACACACTTGCTCAGTTAAAATTATAGGCATCTGGTGATCAGTGATGGAGTATTTTTCATTGTTTTTAGCCATCATACTTGGAGGGGAGGGGATTTAGATAAGAATGTTTCCTTTTTCCCCAAGGCCATACAAAGATATCTATGGATTGAGAACATAGAGAGACAGCTATGCTGTGACACATTAGAATCAATGTGCTCCACATTGGCTCTTTTGTTACTGTACAACAAGCCTCACTGCAGTTTCCTGCACAGCATCAGAGTGCAAGAGGAGAGCATTGTTGAGGTGCATCCTCTTCCTCCCTAGCATGACTGCAGGGGACATTAGTGAGTCCCCAGATGACAAGCGAGCCAAGGAGTCCTGGTGCCATCCACACCTATTTTCCTCTTCCTAGTGACCATGAGGGATCTGTATGTACTTTCTTTTATTAATGAGAGTAAAATTCTCTTAAGAGACAAGACTAGAACACAATATTGTCTGATATTCAGCTCATGGAGTTTGTCAGTGCTCTACAAGGATGTGCTTATTTTTGCATTATGATAGGAAATGAGTCATTCATTTATATATACATGCATGTAAACATTTTAAGTTACTATTCTACAGGAAATGAGAGATAGTTTGTGAGTTATTGTTAATGTTAACTGTTCGGTGCTCAACAGATACAGTTGAAATGGAATATAATAGGAAGCAGTAGTCTAACAATAGGGCCAAATATACCATGGTGGTTTGTACTAAATTGACTAAAATTGCTATTATAGAAACAGTCCTAATTGCCATTCTTCAACAAATTATTCATTTTTATAAACTAAAGCTTTCAGACAGTGCATTAATGAGATCCAAATCAATCTAACTGGAACAGAGGAAGCAATTAAAGTTTACTAAGGAAAGGATGCAAGGAAATTACTGATAGTATAAAAATTTTCTTTAACGTAAGAAGAAATGCTTTTACATAATAGTAAGGCCACCCAAGATAATAATCACCTCCTCACACAAATAGAGCTACTATACAATTAACTTTCAAACCATTTGGATCAATCATTATCCTTTTATTCACATCTTCAAAACATGAATCAGACAAATTACTGGAAATAAATCATGTTCTATCCTTCTTTAAATGTTTAAAGGGTATAAATTGAGAATGTGCTAGAAAAAAGTAGTGGATATAGCATGATCCTTGAACTGCTTGCTGTATTAATTTTATGCAGCCAGTAAAGATTAGAACATAAGCAGTGATCAACATTGAGTTCAGGTTTTACATGGAACAGAGTGGGTTCAAATGAAACAGCAACACAAATGAGAACATCTGGTAGTTTTTCAATTCCTTTAATGCTATTTCCACATTAACCTTCCTGTGTTATCATAAATCTTAAACATTCTTGAAAGCCTGGTTCAAATATAACTTCTTACTCAATTGTTTAATCACAGGTCACTTTCTCTTGCATAATCTGTTATACTTGTCTTACTATTCTTATTAGAGTTAATGTAATACAGGCATTTGTATATGTACATAGTATCCTAATTATTCTTCAGGTTTCTCATTGTAAATATCACACCTTAGCATCTGTGTACCTTGTATGCTGCCTAGCACAAACTGTTTCATCAACAGTGAATTAATAATTGCTCTAGGAATTCATATAGTGTGAGTTCCACCTAATATACAAACGTGTGTTTAAGTGGAATTAACACACACTTGGTGGGACACGTATAAGAGTGACCCATTTACATGACAATGGAGTAGCTTCCTGGAAAATCCTTCCCCATAAGGCAGGAAAGAGTCTGGCATGATGAATGTGGCCCAAGGAAGGCCTTAGTGGTTAGAGAGTGGGCTGATTGGGAGGAGTATGACATTGCCCTGAACCACAGCCCCATTTCTAAGTGGACTTGAGTGTGAGTCCTCCCACTCGACTGAGCATGAAAAGCTCCCTGCAAGCTCTCCAAGCCCATGGCATCGGTATTACTGCTCAGCTACCTTTTCAAGTGCTGAAGATCAGAGGGAAGGACACTGTTCTTCCTCACTACACCGTGGAGTAAAGTCATTGCAATGTGGTCTGTGTCAGTCTATGAATTGGTCCCTAGTGTAAGAGCTTGAGTCAAAGAATGCAAATCAAACTCATCAAAAGCACAGTTCAGTTCAACGGACACTTTTAAAAGTGATTTTCCATCATTTTGGTGAAGAAGGAAGAATATTTATTTACATTCCATCAGACCTTCTTTGCTGTTGGAAATAGAGTTCGTGGTGTGGTTCTTCTGAGAAACTGTTTGCTTTGACATCCCCTAGGTTCCAAAGTGCTATTTATGGTAGCAAAAGACACTAGTATTATGGACAGTAATTGTAAGATTTACACTGGAGGAATAGGCATGGTAGTTCCCAGGGAGGACCGTGTATCCCTGGGGCAGCGAGGACATCCAGTGTGTGTGGGGCTGGCCTTCGAGCACGTATGAAATATCTCTTGGGAAGGAGTAATTTGTAGTAATACAAAGTGTGATGTGTGCTGGTTCCTGTGGCTTCATAAAAGCAGTGACAGAGCTCCTATGATTTGCCACTTTACATTTTGTCACCTGACTATGATGGCTTGATGGCACTCAGGCACCCAGAAGATGAGCTTGTGGAAATGCAGGGACTTCCTTGTAACAGGGTAAGGATAACAAATATGGGTGAAGAGAGGAGCAACATGTAAGGATAGTTAATGAAGTAAATAAACAGAAGGAAACTAAATTGTGAAAGAAATATATTAGCAGAAATAGAAATCAAAGATGGATATTGTGTATATTTTTTTTTGAAGATACTTTTGGTGGGAGAGAGTGCACATCTTTAGTTTGTATCTTTGCTATTCTCATGTACACAATCATTTAAAACACAGTATGGAAATTTGGTAGTTTCTGTTATTGAACAGTAAGAATTTTCTAAGTCTAAATGGCTTATGAAAATTAATTGTCATTAGTGTAAAATTATCATTTGAAATGGCTGTATATACTTTCTGTGTCTAGGTTCAAGACATCTACCAAAAGGCAACTGAACTCATCCAATTTCCAGTTGTGACCTCTATCACTTATGTTGATCTGTAGGCAAGACAGGAAAAGCCTTACTTAGTCTGAGTTTGTTATCATCAGTATTATCCCAATAGTCAGAAAGAGGTGTTGATCAAATCACTGTAAGTATAATACTTTGTGTACACTGCTTGCCCTGTAGAAATTCCTATGACCTACAATAATAGCAGAAATGCAAAGGAAATAGTGCACATTTACATGGAAAAAGCTGCATTATACTTACATTTTTCAGCCACTGGATTTTGTGCACATTTGCAACTATGGATTATCTGGAAGTAAGTACTTAATAAAAGCAATTGAATGAACAATATCTGGATGGTTAAACTGAGCAGACAAGAATTTAAGAATTTTGAGATTAGGCCGTTCGGCCCCGGAGTTTCCACTTTCTTGTCATCTAGTTAGATAATCTGAATTTCCCTGCAGATAAGAGTCATTTTCCTGGCCTATTCAGGTAGAGTTTAGGACATTTGATGTCTCTAAGTAGAAGCAACTAACTGCTTTTCCAGCAATATGAGACAGTGGAAAACTGGATACAATGATAGTGTTGTAGGCAGCTGAATTGGATAGAAATATAGTAGTCAAGACAGGGCTAGGAACTCAGAAGGAGCCAGTATGGAAGACAAGACCGAGTAACTATGGGAGAGACAGACATTTCTACTCTGGGCTAGATGGAAAGGCAAAAGAGTAAACAAATGCAGACACATACTTCGCTAGGGTGGGATATAGGTATCAGTCATCTCTGAGAAGCCAGAAAGAGTCACTACTCAACCTCCTACAGGAAAAGCCCCTGTTCTCTATTCATGCTTGCTTGAAAGGGGACTTCCAACTTAATCAATTTTACCTAAGTTATTGTACTTGTAGTCTTATTGGTTGACCATAGTTTTGTCCCACCTCATGTGAAGGTTCCCATGTTTTCAACCTTAGACCCACCTTACCTCATGGTTTTGCTCTATAAAAATCCTGAAAAGGCAGATTCCTCAGGAATCAGGTGTCCCTTTCTGTCCCTCTCAGACAGATGCTTTCTTTTCCTTGATTAATATATTCTTCTCTTAACCTCCATTGTTCCTAAAATTCATTCTTTTGGTTTTAGAGAACACAAACTTGTTTCAAGCATCTTCCAGGTTGTGAGTTTCATTTATTTATAACAGAGAGATATTTATAATATTCCTCACCTTAGGGTTTGTCCTAAAAATTCATTATAATCTTAAAAATATTGTAAACTACAAAAGAAAGCCTTTTAAATTTACCTAACCTGCTAACCTCTAGGGCATAGCCAGAAGTGTTCCAGGTGTGGATTGTTAGCCCATGTGACCACAGGTCTGGCTCAGGGATGCAGCTCACTGCTACTGTCACCCGGCATGATAAGAACATCTAGTGCCCACATATTACTCTGGGGTAAAGATCAAAATTCAAAATTTGAAGTACAGTTTCTACTTGATGTGCATTACTTTTGCAAAGTTGAACAGTGTAAGTTGGGGATTGTTTGAAGTTTAATCATCTGATTTTACAGAAGTCCAGAGTGGCAAACTAATTTACCCCAAATCATGCTATTGGTCACCATCTCTCTCCTCTTAGGTGACTTTTTGCCTGAGAACAGTTGATGGCTGAAAAGAAAATCCACTATGCCTTCCAGGCACTTCGCTGAACCACCAAGTACAAAATGATTGTCTGTGCAATATTCAAAACAGCTGGCTCCAGTAAAATCACTGTGTTCATCTGCTTAGTTCCAAATCCATTCCTTATTTGCTTAGTGGATTCCAAAACAAATGACAACAGACTACCTCTGTCCTGGCTCAGCACAGTTTTATACTTTGCTAATTTGCCAAGTGAACTTCCCAGCATCTTTTTGTAATCAAAAACTGAAAATATTTTCTGATTTTTCTCTCAGTGGTCCTTAGAACTTTTCTTGTAAACTCTTGCCATCTGGGTAACAGTAACTGCCCTATGAATACCCATGCCTGTTTAATTTCCATGTCTGTGTGGGCTTTAGTGGGCTGGGCAACTAAACAGATTCAGTTCTAGGACTGAGTCCAGCTTTCTTTTTTGCCAAGGTACCTATAACTTATCTTACTTTTACATCTCTCTGTTGTGGAGCTTAAAGTACCTGACTTTGAGTTGGGTTTATGAGAAAGACACTGAGAGTAATTATCATTTGCACAAAGGCTACCTGTGGATTTCCCTGTTTAACAGCTGTTAAATGGAGTCTCTCATCTGGTACAAACTCCAGGCTGGTGGCTTATGTCTAGGTGGGAATTATAATACACGTATATAAAGCAAAGGTAGTATAAATCAAATTCTAATTTGAAACCCAAGAAGTAATCCAATGACTTGCGAGGAAATGCCTGAAGACAAGGATAAACATACACTGTATCAGGAATATTTGAGGCTGTTTTACTTTTTAGCAATTTTAGTTGTGTTTGTCAAACCAGAAGT
>PVKA01056069.1:0-10056 GCA_004027165.1 Ctenomys sociabilis
GGGAAAGGAGCATACTGCTCAGCCTATTGGATTTCTGCCAAAAAAGATGGTGTTGGAATAGGTTACATCTGGTTACTGTCCTGGGAAAATCCCTTTTATAGAGCTGGCCTTCCAAGGGGTTTTTTAATTCATCATATTGGAAGTTTTTAGGTCAATTATGTATGTTGGCTAAATTTATAAATAAAACTTGTTTATTCAAAAAAAAAAAGAAAGGCCTTCTGGAAACCACACTCTTCACCAGCGGTCGCTGATATAAAGCAGCACAGATGGATTCTGAGATGCTGAGAAGCACCTTGAGTCAGAGCATCCCATGAGCTGATAAACCAGACAATACATGAACACACACATAGGAAAGGTAATACCAAATTAGAAGGTAACACACAATAGTGATTCACATTGTGCAAAAATTAATAAATCATTAGCATCTGCACACAAAAATGAACGATGATACTATCAAAAATACCAAAAAAAAAAATCTTCAAATAATCAAATTCCACAAGCTGGACAATGAAAGACATGGCTGACACATGAGTCTGAGGCCAGCCTGGGCTACATAGTGAGGTCCTGGCCATCCTGAAGTACACAGCAAGACACTGGCTCAAAAACAAAGCAAAAAAATTCCAAAGAAACAAACAAAAGAAAGAAAGAAAAATGACAAAAAGCCTTTTCCACTGGAGGAGTTACTTCCAGGTCTTTGTCTCAGTCCAAGAAGCCAATATTTGTAATCCCAAAGGTACGTTATTGAAATCCCACCAAGTTAATTCCAATCTACCACTCCCAGTGCAGCCCATGGGAAAAGCAAAGACAGTAAAACATATTTGGAATTATTGGGGAGCCAAGGGGCCCTAAGTCCAGCAGCGAAGATGGCTTTTTGGAACCAAGAGGCTGACCCAAGGCTTCACCTGGTTTTATTCAGTGGAGGAGTGGCTTGGGGAGGAAGGACCAAGAATTGTTGGAAGCAGGTGACTACTGCGAGCTAAGCTAGACGGGTGGCCTACATCTACCTCTGCCATATGCAGAGAAGATATGGAGAGAGAGAGAGTAATCTTCTCTGTCTATTGAGAGAGTATCTAATGTTTCGGGGGTCTGGTGCTTCAGCTTTGATGTAGTCTTTCAAGCACCACAAAGTCATGGCCTCTGTCTCAAGGCTCGATCCCAGCTGGCAGCGCAGAGCACTGGCTCTTTGTCCTGTCTCAACCCAGCTCACATTAAAGAGCCGCAGGTTTACCAGGGAAACACGCATGCCTCCTTCAAAAACTATCACCAGCACCTCAGCTAGACCAATACACATTGCTTAAGGCTAACTGAAGGATAAACAGAAGTCCTAGCCAGCTCTGTACGTAGCAATATGAGGAAACAGGGTCAGGCTCAGTCAAAATGGAGACAATCAAGCGATTGTCTTCTTTCAAGGAGAGCTGCTCAGGTGGTCCTCCACATTCCACATCAGAAATCCAATTTATCTTTGTGCCTGTATTATTATTATTGCAGATCTCTGCATTGTTAAGAGCAGTACACTGGTAGATTTCATTGCTCCCTATGACACGTCAATACCCAGTTTGTCATTGATTCTATTATGGTTGTTGATTTCTTTGCCAGTGCTGGCATAGTTGTTGCTATTGATTGAATTTTACTGTATTCCAATATCTCATTTGTCTTTCTGTCATCAATATTACTGTAATTCATTTCCAGGAAACTGCATAGTGGGAGACTGTGTTCTTTACTATTGTGTCTTGTATCTAGATGTGTCCCCAAAGTCCTATGTAAGCAAAGATGGGGAATTTTGAAGGCTGGATCTAAGGTACATAAATATGGATTAAGGGTATGATCCTGCAATTAAGGTTGGGATGATAGGATTAGAGAGTGGATAATGGAAGCCTCACCTTGGGGGTGGGGGGCATCAATCAATACACTCACAGCCAGGATGGATTAGAAAGCCTTCTGCTCTTGCTCCTATTTGCTTCTTTGCTGTCTTGTGCCTGTTTGGCATGAACTGTTTCACCTCCCTGATGCCTTCCCGCCATGCCATCCCACCTTGGAACCAACTCGCTGAGCCCAAATATCTGAAAACTGTGAGCCAAATAAACCTTGCCTTTCTTCAAAAAAAAAAAGGAAAAGAAATCCAACAGAGCAAAGGAAGTGCAAGCACTGCCTCTATGCAAAATAGTATGCATAATAACGGCATTAACAGTGCATTAGCTCCTTCCAAATTCAAAGGGTAATACCTGGTGTTATGGTTTGTGTTTAGTTGTTCCCCAAAAGCTTCATGTAGCCATTGGGGCAGGCTTCTAGAGTTTGTGATTAATTTATGATCCAACGCAGGGATTATGTGTGTGAGTTGTACACCCACCCACCCTAAGCAGATAATCTGCATACAATATAACAAAGGGAGAGAGGCTTGCTAGCAGCCACAGCCCCAACAGGAAACTATGGCACCCCTGATACTTCACTGGCCCCTATTCACTCATTTCCTGATTGGAGCTTGCTATGCCTAACACAATGTCAGCCAGGAAATTCTAAGGCTATCACACCTTGGGGCCAATGGCCAAATATACTGTACTACACCACACCCCAACTAACCTCTCATATTCCCAAGCCCTTTTCCAACAGGCAAAACAACAAGACCTCTTCTGTGTCACATCCCCTCAGGGGTTTCCTCAACTGCCAGAAACTGCAGGCACTACAGCAGTCCTAGAGAACAGCTGAAGATGCCGAACTCCTCCTCCCGGAGCTTTCCTCAGGAGCAGCAAGCTGCCAGGAAGCACCCTTCCCACCACATGGACATGATGGCCATTTTTAAAGAGGACAAGGAAGGTGGGCTTTCCAAATTCTGACTCTCCATCTCATCAAGGTCCAGCTGCACTTGGCAGTAGGGACATGGCACACATGGACCCAACAGACCTGAGGTGCTCTCTTTCCCACACCTGTGACTCCGGACCTCTGCCAGGCCGGTGTCAGCAGCACACAGCCTCTTTCAGATCACCACCCTAAAGACAGGCTGAATCTAGGGGAAACCATTCTGTGGCCTGGGGCCTGCAGTGGCCATGAGCCTAACTTTCCGCACCACTCCCCTTCTTGGTTTTGAGACCAGGTCTAACTAAATAGCTCAGTCTGGCCTCCAACTCACAATTCTCCTGCCTCAGCCTCCCAAAGTACTATGATGACAGGCAAATGACAACAACCCTGGCTCCTCCCGCTTTCTCTATGCTTGTCTGCTCTTCTAGAGAGGCCCTTTTCTAACACTTAAGAAGCTTGAGGAACTGGCATTTGCCCTAAAGGAATCCTCCTTTCAGATAAAGTCATCTACCACATTTCATTTCTTAAAAATAACATCCAGAAAGAATGCCAGGAACAAGGAGCACTATGCCCACGAGGGAACCACCCCTCCTGCGTGGGCTGAATGCACTTTGTCTTTTGGGAAATTCAACCTCCACTAGATTTTAGAAGGTGGGACAGGCTAGAACTCTGAGAGGAGATTAGGGCTCTGCCCTCCCCCAGGACTGCTCTGCCTGTCTGCTTCCTGGGTTAGTGAGTGACTCACAATGCATTACCTGGTACTGAAGGCAGCCTGTCCAGCTCACGCCCGCACTCCCTCTCTCTGCCCACTGCAGGTGCTGACAGTGAGCAGAGCGGCCTGAGCCTTCCATCCAGGTGGGACGCATACTTGCACAGGGAGGAGTTGAGTCTGCATCCTCTCCTCAGAGTCTCAGGTGAGGCTGGGATGATAGGGCCTTCATTCCAGCCACTCAAAGGCTGTGGCAGGATTCTGAGTTCAAGGCCAGCCTAAAAAACATAGGACACCCTGCATTTGAAGCTTTTTCTTTCTCAGGTGTTAGCATGGATAAGCTCCCCCTAACAGCCCAATTTTTAATGTAGGTTTCAATTCTTGCTCAAAAAACACCAACCTAGGTCTTGCAGCTCACCCTCTACTCCAGACTTAAACACAGCCATCCTGCCTTAGGGGGTGGGGTGCTGAAGTCCACTTTAGACCCCCAACATGTTGTGCTAATACGTTTTTCTTCCACCCCTGCTTGTTTCTGGATCTGTGACCAACTTGACATGACGGTGTCAAAACCAGGGAGACCTTCAGGAGGCGACTGATGTAGAAAGGCTGCCCCAGTGCTGCCGTTCTTCCACACAGCACCAGCCACATTCTCCAAGCAGGACTGTCCCCAGGTCTCCTCCAGAAGACCTTTTCCCTTGCCTTCTGTCCATCCAAAAACCTTGATGTTTCCCTGGCCTGGCCCCTCAGGAAACCTGGGACACCAGTTTCCTGGTGGTAGCCCCCATTACTGTGAGAATGCTCAGAGAAACCCTGGGGACGTCTGTCTCTGCTGTCTTCTCTTCCATGCTCCTGGAGGTCTCAGTCACTCTGTCACGGACAACTCCAGTCCAGCCCCCTCAGCACCCAAAGACTCACCTCTGTTCTGTCTTCTTAAATATTAAAACCTTGAATGTAAGAGAAGATATCAAACCAAAACACTTACGTTATTTGTACCAGTTTGGCCGTAGCACTTCTTAGAAAATAATAACCAGTAACTTGAATGTGAGACCTTTGTCTGCCCAATTCTGAGACCCACATGTACACTTGGCAATCACAAGCAGGATAAGCGTGCTTTGGGGTGGGCTTTCTTTTACCTTCACAGCAGGTTCTCCAGCAGTCCTGTACTAGACCTGACTCTAATTCTATCCTTAAACTGAAATGGGCCCCACTGAGCATACCCCCACTGCTTTCCGCCCTTGACCCCAGCCCCTTCCTCCAACCTCACCACCAGGGCTCCTCCCATCCCTCGATCCTCCTACTTCACCCTTTCTCTGTCCACTACTGCTCTTCTTCCCAACAACTCCCTCCAAAACCAGAACCTCAGTCCGCTCTGTCCCCCTTGCTCCCATGACATGCTGGGACAAAAAACACTATCCATGTTCATGGTCTCTGTTCTCTCTTTAACTTTTCCCAAATTAAAACACATAAGAATTTTGGTTACCATCAAGCCCCAGTTCACCCTCCAATCACTTTCCCCCTCCACTCTCTGATGCCCTTTCTGCCTTGGTATAGCTTCATACTTTTAGAATAACAGAGATATTACAAACTAAACTTAAAAAAAGGATATTCTAATACATCCTGGCCAAAACATCTGAAAGTACAGTAATCCTAATTTTAAGTCACTATGTGTCTTGTCTGTTTCTCTGCTTGATCCCCAACTCCCAAGGTCTGAAATGTCACACTGAACTCAAGCTGAAGTCTAAAACCAAGATCATACAGTCAAAATAAAAAGCTAAATAGCAAACAAAAAGAGGCTCTTGGGTTACACACAGCCTATCCAGCTTCTGACAAACAATAATCTAAAGTTAATGCCAGGCTCCAGATGCCAAGAGAAAACACCTTCAGGACAGCCTATAAAAATGGTAATGAGACCTCATAAGGGCAACATCTTTGATGGGTAAATTTACATTTAAACTTTTTGATTTAAGTTAGAAATTTTATTGGATTTATGTGACTAATGTATTTTGTTTTTAAAAAAATAAACAGCTTTGGGATAATTGCAAGCTATAATTACAGGGTTAAATTGGTCTTTTGTTATCTCTCTCTCTCTCTCTCTTTCTCTGTCTCTCATTATTTCTGTACATACTAAGAGAATTTGTTATACAAGCCCAAATAAAGTTTCAAGGCATTGACTGCCCTAGCTAAAAGGTTAATGTCTTTGCTCTTTTTCAAAATGTATTTTACTTTAATTTCTGCTGACACTAAAGGGCTATGCCACTCATTCTAAATCAGTTACTTCACCTCCACTATGAGATCAGATAAGACCAACAGCTGGAACGGTACAGGGACAATAACAAACAAGGATTAACCTACAAGGTCTTCAGGACAACAGAGGCGCTGCTGACAGCAGAGGCAGGCCCTGGTTCTAAAACTCCCAGGGTTGTCTAATGGCAGCAGGAAGCTGATGGCTTTCGCCTGCATATGAGTGACATCTTCAGTTTCGTGGAAACCTGAGGGGTCTTTACTCCTGTCATGTCTTTATGACAGTGGCTAAAGGCTTCACCTCCAAAATACTTTGTACCAAGCCTGTGATGTACATCTTAAAAACAACAGTTTGCACACATTCCTTTCTTGTACTCCCCCCACACCTGCTTACTTTCTTAATTGGGCCGATTTACGCTCTCTTGATGATGGCTCTGGTAGGGACAATCTCGATTGACAAGTGTCAATCTAGCCAAGGACCGTTGACACTAAGCCTGCCCTTATTTCAGGACCTGGCACCTCATCCTTGCATTCTTAATTGAGCCATTTTACATCCTTGGGAAATTGTGGCCATGCTTTGGAAGCTGCGTTCTTCTAAAATTGCCAGTTTTCAGTTGTGAGTTGCTTGTCTCCTATCTGTCTTCTATTTCTTCTATCTCAGTGGACTGATCACTCCTCTCGCCTTTTTCCAAAGCTTATTCCAGAGCCTGCGGAACAGCCCTGATGAAATCTCGCAAAGCCTAACCAAGATTCCAGGCCATGTCGACTTCATCCAAACACCATTCTAGAATTTCACCCAAAACCGAGTGAACATGATGCTACTCGCAAAAGCCAGACAGCAACGAACCCTCACCAGTAAGAAGAAACGCAAACCCAGACAACGTCCCAACAAAGCAGAAAGCAGCGAGAATAGAACTCCCTCCATCCAATTTTTACATTTCTCTTCTTGCGCAACAAAAGGCTGAAATGTTACCTTAGAGCGCCGCCTAGCGACCCAACTATTAATTCAGGCTACACCTCACCTCCCGCCCGCGGGGAGAAGCCGCGGCCTGAAAGCCCTCCGTCCCTACATGCACGCGGCTCGGCAGCGGGCGCGAGGTCTGCAGAGCCTCCCCTGCCCTCCCGTCTCCCCCGACCCGCGGCGCTCACCATCGCTGGACGCCAGGAGTCTGGGTCCTCCCCACAGGCCCGCAGTGCGTACCATGTAGAGGAGCTCAGTTCCATCACCTCAAACCAAGTCCAGGCCTGCAGCGAAAGGAGGACCTCGCGGCGTGGAGAGGGTGCGCCCGCATTCAGCCCGGCTCCCTGCTGGCCGCGGAGCCAGCTCGTGGCCTCTGGGGAACCGTGAAGTTTGGCACACCTGGCTGGTGCCATCAGAAAAGCCGGGGGTTTCTCCCTGCACCCTGACCAGATCCAGTGAGTCGGGAGGTAGGAGGAAGTCTCTGAAGGGACCAGAAAGGCAGAGCTGAAGGGGAAGACTACTCCAACACTCCTGTTGCTTTCTAAACACCCCGTGGAGAGGGCACGCATGCGCCGTGAGCCATCCTGTGCGCCCAGAAATGACCCCAAGGTATTATAATTTCATTTGGGTTGTAGTTTTGACTCCGCCCCCATGGGATTTAGAGGCCCAGATAGTTCCACAAAGGTCCCCATGAGAACAAAAACACAACCTCCAGTTTTGGGGTGCTGAGTCTTCCTAAGGTGATAAACAAACCGTTGGTCAGAACAAGCACAAACCTGTGAGAAACGGCGACCCTTTCTTTTCTTTCAAAAGATATCGACGAGAGTGTCATCATTTTTGACTCTGGTCTATCCTGGGTTGTCCCACCCCCAACATTGAAATTATGGAAACACCTAAATTTTGGAAATAGAGTTACAGACCAAAAATACCTTATCAATAGCCAGAGTTCCTGTTCCCCAACACCCGCTGCCCTCCAGCTCCTCTGCAATCCTTCAGATCCTCCTCTCCAGCCTCATCAACTAGCCAATCGGGACAGACTATTAACATTCAACCGGGACCAATGGAGGAAAAAAAAAAAAAAAAAAAAAAAGGCTCTCCTGTGTCCTGTGTTGAGTGCCCCGGTGCCCTTCTGCAGAAGTAAATCTTAAACTTTCCCCTATCAAGTCTAAGTGCATTGTTTCTGGCATCAACAATTTGATATTAATTTTACTTTAGTTACACCAAAATTTTACATTACTTACAGGTAAACAGGCTCTGTCTGCAGTATGAGTTTGGGTCAGGCAAAGTAGGAAAACCACGTCAACCCCACAGCCGGAAGGTAGACGACTGGGAAAGAACCCAGTGACAAAGCAGTCAGTGGCAGTGCGGTCTTTGGGTCACCCATTCCTCATGTTGACCTTAGCCAGACCTGGCCCCTAGCTGCAGTGGTTCACAGAAGGCTGGAGGAACCCCCTCCCTGAAGAAACCTCAGGGAGGCACTGGTGCTGCTTTGTCCTGGACAGTGCACTTTGCTGTCAGAAAACCTGTGCTGCTTCTGTCATTGATCAGGGGTCCTCCGGGTTCTTGATGTCCTAAATGAAGAAGTGAGAAGGGACTCAAAAAGAGGAGCATGATTAAAGACTTGTTGACAAGCATGGCCCACAGGGTGGGAGCAGGCCAGTGAGTGGCAGTTTGGATCTTGTGTGGCTCTTGGAGGATCGGATGGTCCTGGTGATTGAAGCTAGAGGTGGGAGGCTGGTAGGCTCAAGACTGCATAGTCAGTGACATAGGCAGTTGGGGCGGGGGTCTGCCAAGAGTTTCTGAGGGTGCGTGCCTGGGGACTCGCTGTGTATGAGCCTAGTTACCTGGTCACCCCATCATACCTAGACCTGGGCATCCAGGTCCTGGCTAATGTCTAACACAGCAGGTGAACCCAGAGCCAGGAAGTGGGCTCCAAGGCAGGCCCTCTCTCCTTCCTCCAGTCTGCTTGTGTAGTTGCCTCCTGTTTCACTTCCACTTTCTCTGTGTCCTGTTTCATTCCTTGCTGGGACATCATCCAGACCATGGGTGTCTGGTAAGACCAGGCTAGAGGATAACTGCATTCAGTGGAACTAGCTCCCGGATTTATGAACTGGGCACTGGCTCCTTCCAATGCTGTGCTCAGTGTCAGCCTTCCTGAGTTTTATCTGAAATTGTGTTATTAGCCTTCTCTGGGATTTCCAGGTTCAGTTCCCCATTGCAGCAGAGGGTGGACAGCATGGATGATGTCTGGCTGTTTCTGGAGACCACCAGAGCATTCTCTGACCACACTCCCTTTAACCCTAGCATGAGTCTGTAGAGCATGGGCTCTCAGTACCGCACAGTCACCTGGGGGGGGCATAAAAAGAATTAATATGTGCAATACATACATAAGAGCTTCCCACCATGACTGTAATCATTAAGTACTGCAAACATATACTAATAAAAGTAAAGATTAAAAGTTGTCATGCTAAAAAGAGTAGGACTAGAAATCCCATTCAAGTCAGCTATCCCCCTACTGGGAATTTTCCCAAAGGATTTGGATACATTGTATCATAGAGATATATGTGTACCTATGTTTATAGCAGTGCAATGTGTGATAGCAAAACCTTGGAAACATCCAAGATGTCCATCACATGAGGAATGGTTGAAAAAGATGTGGTATTTCTATATAATGGAGTATTACTCAGCTATTAAGAATGATAAATTTGAAGCATTTATACTGAAGTAGATGCCACTTGAACATATACTCATAAGTGAAATAAACGAGACACACATGTGTAAATATCGTATAGTCTCCCTAGTATAACAAGCGAAAAGCAGAAATACAAAAGGAAACGTACAACAAGTAAAATCAATTGAGTCAGATAAGGCAAAGTGAATGGCATATGCTGCAGGATACTAATCAGCTTTTCTTCTGGATGGTTAACAACCTAAGATCACAAGTCAGAGCTGGAGAAATAGAAGAGCCACAAGGCCAGCCAACATTTTGGACCTAGCCTTTCAAGGTCAGCGAAGACTCAGGACATAGGAGAACCTCTACTGCAACATCATGAAACTCAGGTGAGCTTCAAATTTTCTGAACAAGGAGATTGTGGAGCCACAGAGAAAGAGATTGAAGTTCTAAAGTGTGCTTGGGGAGAGTCACATGAAGATAAAACTTTCTCTCAAGCTCTCACAGAGAGCAATCTGGTCAAGCATTGGCCGTGACTCATCCACATGGATGACACAGACAAAGGAACTACAGAATAATGTACAGGACTACAAGATAAACCCTGAGAGGACTTCAATGACCACATAGGAAATATAAAGTTCTTGTGTTGGTATATAAGTTTTGATCTACCTAGGTCTTAAC
>PVKA01056070.1:0-10056 GCA_004027165.1 Ctenomys sociabilis
GGCAAATTGCTGTATTTCGCTATATGCGGGAACAGGCATTGCAGTGCCCTGCTTCCCAAAGAAGTTGGAGCTAAGCTTGCTGTTCTCTATTCAGAACTCACTCTTACAAACAAACATCGCGGAGCACAGGAAATCACGTCTTCAAGAAACCTCCATACGTTAGGTGCAATAACCTCTGTTTCCATAGGAATGCGTGGGAAAGAAAACTTGTGCCTGTACCTCTTGTGCACGAAGACCTGGAAAGCCACCAAATTCGAATTTGGTTTCGCTCAAGAGACTTAACGATTTGCAACACTCAGAACACTGCACACTTGGAAATTGGTTTGGAAACCAAAGTGACACACAGGTCAATTTCCTGTATTTGGCTATATGCGAGAACAGGCATTGCAGTGCCTCCTTCCCAAAGAAGCTGGAGCTCAGCGGGCTGTTGTCTACTCAGAACTCACACTTAGAAACAAACATCGTGGAGCACAAGAAATGACATCTTGAAGAAATCTGCATTCGTACTAGGTGCAATACCCACTCTTTCCATAGGAATGCATGGGAAAGAAAACATGTCCTGTATCTCTTGCGCAGTATGAACTGGAAAGACAACAACTTCCAATGTACTTTCTCTCAAGTGACTGAACGAGTTGCAACACTCAGAACACTGCACAATGGGGAATTGCTTTGGAAACCAATGTGACACATAGGACAAATTGCTGCATTTCGCTGTATGCGGGAACAGGCATTCCAGTGCCCTGCTTCCCAAACAAGCTGGAGATCAGCTGGCTGCTCTCAATTCAGAACTCACTCTTAGAAACAAACATCGTGGAGCACAGGAAATCACACCTTGAAGAAATCTACATAAGTACTAGGTGCAATACACTTTGTCTCCATAGTAATGCAACGGAAAGAAAATATGTGTCTGTATCTCTTGTGCACTAAGAACTGGAAATTCGACAACTTCGCATATACTTTCTCTTAAAAGACTGAACCAGTTGCAACACTCCCAAGAGTGCACACTTTTTAATTGGTTTGGAAACCAAAGTGACACATAGGTCAAATTCATGTATTTCACTATGTGCGGGAACACACATTGCAGTGCCCTGCTTCCCAAAGAAGCTGGAGCTAGGCTGGCTGTTCTCTATTCAGAACTCATTCTTAGAAACAAACATCGTGGAGCACAAGAAATCACATGTTGAAGAAATCTGCATAAGTTCTAGATGAAATACCCTCTGTTTCCATCTGAATGCATGGGAAAGAAAACCTGTGCCTCTATCTCTTGTGCACAAAGAACTGGAAAGTCAATCAATTCGAAAGTACTTTCTCTCAAGAGACTAAACGAGTTGCAAGGGTCAGAACACTGCACACTTGGGAATTGGTTTGGAAACCAAAGTGACAGATAAGACAAATTCATGTATTTCGCTATATGAGGGAACGGGCATGGCAGTGCCCTAATTCCCAAAGAAGCTGGAGCTCAGCTGGCTGTTCTCTATTCAGAACTCACTCTCAGAAACAAACATTGTGGAGCACAAGAAATCACATCTTGAAGAAATCTGCATAAGTACTAGGTGCAATACCCTCTTTATATAGGAATGCATGTGAAAGAAAACATGTGACTGTATCTCTTGTGCACTAAGAAGTGGAAAGCCAACAACTTCGCATATACTTTCTCTCAAGAGACTGAACGAGTTGCAAGAGTCAGAACACAGCACACTTGGGAATTGCTTTGGAAACAAAGTGCCACATTGGGCAAATTGCTGTATTTCGCTACATTCGTGAACAGGCATTGCAGTGCCCTGCTTCCCAAAGAAGCTGGAGCTCAGCTGGCTGTTCTCTATTCAGAACTCACTCTCAGAAACAAACATCGTGGAGCACAAGAAATCACATCCTGAAGAAATGTGCATAAATACAAGGTGCCATACCCTCTGTTTCCATAGAGATGCATGGGAAAGAAAACATGTGCCTGTATCTCTCGTGCACTAAGAACTGGAAAGCCAACAACTTCGCACATACTTTCTCTCAAGAGACTGAACGAGATGCAACACTCAGAACACTGCACAATTGGGAATTGCTTTGGAAACCAAAGTGACACATAGGGCAAATTGCTGTATTTCACTATATGCGGGAACAGACATTGCAGTGCCCTGCTTCCCAAAGAACCTGGAGCTCAGCTGGCTGTTCTCTATTCAGAACTCACTCTTAAAAACAAACATCATGGTGCACAAGAAATCACATCTTGAAGAAATCTGCATAAGTACTAGGTGCAATACCCGTTTTCCATAGGAATGCATGGAAAAGAAATCATGTGTCTTTATGTCTTGTGCACTAAGAACTGGAAATCCAACAACTGCGCATATACTTTCTCTAAAGAGACAGAACGAGTTCTAAGAGTCAGAACACTGCACACTTGGGAATTGGTTTGGAAACCAAAGTGACACATAGGACAAATTCATGAGTTTCGCTATATGCGGGAATGGGCATGGCAGTGCCATGCTTCCAAAAGAAGCTGGAGCTCAACTGGCTGTTCTGTATTCAGAACTCACTCTTAGAAGCAAACATCTTGGAGCACAAGAAATCACATCTTGAAGAAATCTGCATAAGTTCTAGGTACAAAACTCTGTTTCCATCGGAATGTATGGGAAACAAAACATGTGCCTGTATCTCTTGTGCACAAAGAACTGGAAAGTCAAAAACTTCGCATATACTTTCTCTTAAGAGACTGAACCAGTTGCTACACTCACAACAATGCACACTTGGGAAGTGATTTATAAACCAAAGTCACACATAGACCAAATTCATTTATTTCGCTATATGGAGGAACAGGCATTTTAGTGCCCTGCTTCCCGAAGAAGCTGGAGCTCAGCTGGATGTTGTCTCTTCAGAACGCACTCCTAGAAACAAACATCGTGGAGCACAAGAAATCACATGTTGAAAAAATCTGCAAAAGTTCTAGATGCAAAACACTCTTTTTCCATTGGAAGGCATGGGAAAGAAAACATGTGCCTGTATCTCTAGTGCACAAAGAATTGGAAAGTCAACAACTTCGATTATACTTTCTCTTAAGAGACTGAACGAGTTGCTACACTCACAACAGTGCATACTTGGGAATTGGTTTGGAAACCAAAGTAACACATAGGACAAACTGCTGTATTTCGCTATATGCGGGAACAGGCATTGCAGTGCCTTGCTTCCCAAAGAAGCTGGAGCTCAGTTGGCTGTTCTCTATTCAGAACTCACTCTTACAAACAAACATCGTTGAGCACAAGCAATTACATCTTGAAGAAATCTGCATAAGTACTAGGTGCAATATCCTCTGTTTCCATAGGAATGCGTGGGACAGAAAATTTGTGCCTGTACCTCTTGTGCACGAAGACCTGGAAAGCCACCAACTTCGAAATTGCTTTCGCTCAAGAGACTTAACAAGTTGCAACACTCACAACACTGCACACTTGGGAATTGGTTTGGAAACCAAAGTGACATACAGGTCAAATTGCTGTATTTGGGTATATGCGAGAACAGGCATTGCAGTGCCTCCTTCCCAAAGAAGCTGGAGCTCAGCTGGCTGTTGTCTACTCAGAACTCACACTTAGAAACAAACATCGTGGAGGACAAGAAATGACATATTGAAGAAACCTGCATACGTACTAGGTGCAATACGCTCTCTTCCCATAAGAATGCCTGAGACAGAAAACATGTGCCCATATCTCTTGTGCACTAAGAACTGGAAAGCAAACAACTTCGCACTTACTTTCTCTCAACACACTGAATGAGTTGCAACACTCACAACAGTGCACACTTGGCAATTGGTTTGGAAACCAAAGTGAAACATAGGCAAATTCATGTATTTCACTATATGTGGGAAGAGGCATTGCAGTGCCCTGCTTCCCAAAGAAGCTGGAGTTCAGCTGGCTATTTTCCGTTCAGAACTCAATCTTAGAAACAAACATCGTGGAGCACAAGAAATCACATCTTGAAGAAATCTATATAAGTACTAGGTGCAATACCCTTTGTTTCGATAGCAATGCATGGGAAAGAAAATATGTGACTCTATCTCTTGTACACTAAGAACTGGAAATTCAACAACTTCAAATATACTTTCTCTTAAGAGACTGAACCTGCTGCAACACTCCCAAGAGTGCACATTTGTTAATTGGTTTGGAAACCAAAGTGACACATAGGCCAAATTCATGTATTTCACTGTATGCGGGAACAGGCATTGCAGTGCATTGCTTCCCAAAGAAGCTGGAGCTAGGCTGGCTGTTCTCTATTCAGAACTCAATCTTAGAAACAAACATCGTGGAGCACAGGAAATCACACGCTGAAGAAATCTGCATAAGTTCTAGGGGCAATACCATCTGTTTCTGTAGGAATGCATGGGAAAGAAAACATTTCCTGTATCTCTTGTGCACAAAGAACTGGAAAGTCAACAACTTCGAATATACTTTCTCTCAAGAGACTGAACGAGTTGCAAGAGTCAGAACACTGCACACTTGGGAATTGGTTTGGAAACCAAACTAACACATAGGACAAATTCATGTATTTCGCTATATGCCGGAACGGGCATGGCAGTGCCCCGCTTCCCAAAGAAGCTGGAGCTCACCTGGCTGTTCACTATTCAGAACTCACTCTTAAAAACAAACATCGAAGAGAACAAGAAATCACATCTTGTAGAAATCTGCATAAGTACTAGGTGCAATACCGTCTTTCCATAAGAATGCATGGGAAAGAAAACATGTGCCTTTATCTCTTGTGCATGAAGAACTGGAAAGACAACAACTTCGCACATACTTTCTCTCAAGAGACTGAACGAGATGCAACACTCATAACACAGCACACTTGGGAATTGCTTTGGAAACCAAAGTGACACATATGGCAAATTGCTGTATTTCGCTATATGCGGAAATGGACCTGGCAGTGCCATGCTTCCAAAAGAAGCTGGAGCTCAGCCGGCTGTTCTGTATTCAGAACTCACACTTAGAAGCAAACATCTTGGAGCACAAGAAATCACATCTTGAAGAACTCTGCATAAGTTCTAGGTGCAAAACCCTCTGTTTCCATCACAATGCATGGGAAACAGAACATGTGCCTGCATCTCTCGTGCACAAGGAACTAGAAAGTCAAAAGCTTCGCATATACTTTCTCTTAAGAGAGTGAACGAGTTGCTACACACACAACAATGCACACTTGGGAAGTGGTTTAGAAATCAAAGTGACACATAGGCCAAATTCATATATTTCGCTATATGCAGGAACAGGCATTACACTGCCCTGCTTCCCAAAGAAGCTGAAGCTCAGCTGGCTGTTCTCTATTCAGAACTCACTCTTGGAAACAAACATCGTGGAGCACAAGAAATCACATCTTGAAGAAACCTGCATAATTTCTAGGTACAATACCCTCTGTTTCCATAGGAATGCATGGGAGAGAAAACATGTGCCTGTATCTCTTGGGTATTAAGAACTGGAAAGCCAACAACTATGAATGTACTTTCTCTGAAGAGACTGAACGAGTTGCAACACCCAGAACACAGCACACTTGGGAATTGCTTTAGAAACCAACGTGACACATAGGGCAAATTCATGTATTTCACTATAAGCGTGAAAAGGCATTCCAGTGCCCTGCTTCCCAGAAAAGCTGAAGCTCAGCTGGGTATTCTCTATTCAGAACTCACTCTTAGAAACAAACATCGTGGAGCACAAGAAATCACATCTTGAAGAAATCTGAATAAGTACTAGATGCAATACCCTCTGTTTCCATAGGAATGCATGGGAAAGAAAACATGTGCCTCTTTGTCTTGTGCACTAAGAACTGGAAAGCCAACAACTTTGCATATACTTTCTCTGAAGAGACTGAATGAGTTGCAACACTCAGAAAACTGCACACTTTGTATTGGTTAAGAAAATAAAGTGCCACATAGTGTAAATTGCTGTATTTTGGTATATGCGGGAACAGGCTTTGCAGTGCCCTGCTTAACAGAGAGGCAGGAGATCCGCTGCCTGTTCTCTATTCAGAACTCACACTTAGAAACAAATATCATGGAGCACAAGAAATCACATCTTGAAGAAATCTGCACAAGTACTAGACGCAATACCCTCTGTTTCCATATTAATGCATGGGAGAGAAAACATATGCCTGTATCTCTTGGGTATTAAGAACTGGAAAGCCAACAACTTCGCATATACTTTCTCTCAAGAGACTGAACGAGTCGCAACACTCAGAACACTGCACACTTTGAATTGGTTTGAAAACAAAAGTGCCACATAGGGTAAATTGCTGTATTTCGGCATATGCTCGAACAGGCATTACAGTGCCCTGCTTCCCAGAGAAGCAGGAGGTCAGCTGGCTGTTCTCTATTCAGAACTCACTCTTAGAAACAAACATCGTGGAGCACAAGAAATCACATCTTGAAGAAATCTGCATAAGTACTATGTGCAATACCCTCTGTTTCCATAGGAATGCATGGAAAAGAAAACATGTGCCTGTATCTCTTGTGCACAAAGTACTGGAAAGCCAACAACTTCGCATATACTTTCTCTCAAGAGACTGAGCGAGTTGCAACACACAGAACACAGCACACTTGGGAATTGCTTTGGAAACCAAAGTGACACATAGGGCAAATTATTGTATTTCGCTATATGAGGGAATAGCCATTGCAGTGCCCTGCTTCCCACACAAGCAGGAGCTCAGCTGGCTGTTCTCTATTCGCAACTCACACATAGAAGCAAACATCGTGGAGCACAGGAAATCACATCTTGAGGAAATCTGCATAATTACTGGTTGCAACACCCTCTGTTTCCGTAGGAATGCATGGGACAGAAAACATGTGACTGTATCTGTTGTGCACAAAGAACTGGAAAGCCAACAACTTCGCATATCCTTTCTCTCAAGAGACTGAATGAGTTGCAACACTCAGAACACTGCACGCTTTGAATTGGTTTGGAAACCAAAGTGCCACATAGGGTAAATTGCTGTATTTCGGTATATGCGGGAAAAGGCATTGCAGTGCCCTGCTTCCCAGAGAGGCAGCAGCTCAGCTGGCTGTTCGCTATTCAGAACTCACTCTTAGAAACAAACTTCGTGGAGGACAAGAAATCACATCTTGACGAAATCTGCATAAGTACTAGGTGCAATACCCTCTGTTTCCATAGGAATGCATCGGAGAGAAAACATGTGCCTGTATCTCGTGGGTATTAAGAACTGAAAAGCCAACAACTTCGCATATACTTTTTCTCAAGAGACTGAACGAGTTGCAACACTCAGAACACAGCACACTTGGGAATTGCTTTGGAAACCAAAGTGACACATAGGGCAAATTATTGTATTTCGCTATATGCGGGAATAGGCATTGCAGTGCCCTGCTTCCGAAAGAAGCTGAAGCTCAGCTGGGTGTCCTCTATTCAGAACTCACTCTTAGAAACACACATCGTGGAGCACAAGAAATCACATCTTGAAGAAATCTGCATAAGTACTAGGTGCAATACCCTCTGTTTCCATAGGAATGCATGGGAAAGAAAACATGTGCCTCTTTCTCTTGTGCACTAAGAACTGGAAAGCCAACAACTTTACAGATACTTTCTCTCAAGAGACTGAACGAGTTGCAACACGCAAAACACTGCACACTTTGAACTGGTTTGGAAACCAAAGTGCCACATAGGGTAAATTGCTGTATTTCGGTATATGCTCGAACAGGCATTGCAGTGCCCTCCTTCCCAGAGAGGCAGGAGCTCAGCTGGTTGTTCTGTATTCAGAACTCACTGTTAGAAACAAACATCGTGGAGCACAAGAAATCACATCTTGAAGAAATCTGCGTAAGTACTAGACGCAATACCCTCTGTATCCTTAGGAATGCATGGGGGAGAAAACATGTGCCTGTAGCTCTTGGGTATTAAGAACTGGAAAGCCAACAACTTCGCATATACTTTCACTCAAGTGACTGAACGAGTTGCAAAACTCAGAACCCAGGTCACTTGGGAATTGCTTTGTAAACCAAAGTGACACATAGGCCAAATTACTGTATTTCGCTATATGCGGGAATAGCCATTGCAGTGACCTGCATCCCAAACAAGCAGGAGCTCAGCTGGCTGTTCTCTATTCACAACTCACACATACAAGCAAACATCAGGGAGCACTAGAAATCACATTTTGAAGAAATCTGAATAAGTACTTGGTGCAATACCCTCTGTTTCTGTAGGAATGGATGGGAAAGAAATCATGTGCCTGTATCTGTTGTGCACAAAGAACTTGAAAGCCAACAACTTCGCATATACTTTCTCTCAAGAGACAGAATGAGTTGCAACACTCAGAACACTGCACACTTTGTATTGGTTTAGAAACTAAACTGCCACATAGGCTAAATTCCTGCATCTCAGCATATGCGGGAACAGTCAGTGCAGTGCCCTGTTTCCCAGACAGGCAGGAGCTCAGCTGGCTGTTCTCTATTCAGAACTCACTGTTAGAAACAAACATCGTGGAGCACAAGAAATCACATCTTGAAGAAATCTGCATAAGTAAAAGACGCAATACCCTCTGTTTCCTTAGGAATGAATGGGAGAGAAAACTTGTGACTGTATCTCTTGGGTATTAAGACTGGAAAACCAACAACTTCGCATATACTTTCACTCAAGTGACTTAACGAGTTGCAACACTCAGAACACTGCACACTTGGGAATTGGTTTGGAAACCAAAGTGACAAATAGGGCAAATTCATATATTTCACTATATGTGGGAAAAGGCATTCCAGTGCCCTGCTTCCCAAAGAAGCTGCAGCTCACCCTGGTGTTCTCTATTCAGAACTCATTCTTAGAAACAAACATCGTGGAGCACAAGAAATCGCATCTTGAGGAAATCTGCATTAGTACTAGGTGCAATACCCTCTTTTTCCATAGGAATGCATGGGAAAGAAAACATGTGCCTCTTACTCTTGTGAACTAAGAACTGGAAAGCCAACAACTTCGCATATACTTTCACTCAAGTGACTTAACGAGTTGCAACACTCACAACACTGCACACTTGGGAATTGGTTTGGAAACCAAAGTGACACATAGGGCAAATTATTGTATTTCACTATAGGCGGGAAAAGGCATTCCAGTGCCCTGCTTCCCAAAGAAGCTGAATATCAACTGGGTGTTCTCTATTCAGAACTCATTCTTAGAAACAAACATCGTGGAGCACAAGAAATCACATCTTGATGAAATCTG
Source organism: Ctenomys sociabilis (assembly GCA_004027165.1). NCBI lineage: Eukaryota > Metazoa > Chordata > Mammalia > Rodentia > Ctenomyidae > Ctenomys > Ctenomys sociabilis. The sequence goes on from PVKA01056070.1 coordinate 9,180, forward strand.
CATAAGTACTTGATGCAATACCATCTGTTTCCTTAGTAATGCATGGGAAAGAAAACATGTGCCTGTATCTCTTGTGCACAAAGAACTGGAATGCCAACAACTTCGCATATACTTTCTCTCAAGAGACCGAATGAATTGCAACACTCAGAACACTTCACACTTGAGAATTGCTTTGGAAACCAAAGTGACACATAGCGTAAATTGCTGTATTTCACTACATGCGGGAACAGGCATTTCAGTGCCCTGCTGCCAAAAGAAGCTGGAGCTGTGATGGCTGTTCTCTATTCAGAACTCACTCTTAGAAACAAACATCGTGGAGCACAAGAAATCACATCTTGAAGAAATCTGAATAAGTACTAGGTGCAATACCCTCTGTTTCCATAGGAATGCACGGGAAAGAAAACATGTGCCTGTATCTATTGTGCACAAAGAAGTGGAAAACCACCATCTTCGCATATACTTTCTCTCAAGAGACCGAATGAGTTGCAACACTCAGGACACTGGACGCTTTGAATTGGTTTGGAAACCAAAGTGCCACATAGGGTAAATTGCTGTATTTCGGTATATGCGGGAAAAGGCATTGCAGTGCCCTGCTTTCCAGAGAGGCAGCAGCTCAGCTGGCTGTTCGCTATTCAGAACTCACTCTTAGAAAGAAACTTCGTGGAGGTCAAGAAATCACATCTTGACGAAATCTGCATAAGTACTAGGTGCAATACCCTCTGTTTCCATAGGAATGAATCGGAGAGAAAACATGTGCCTGTATCTCTTGGGTATTAAGAACTGAAAAGCCAACAACTTCGCATATAATTTTTCTCAAGAGACTGAATGAGTTGCAACACTCAGAACACAGCACACTTGGAAATTGCTTTGGAAACCA
>PVKA01056071.1:0-10053 GCA_004027165.1 Ctenomys sociabilis
TTTTCATTGAATAGGTCTTTGACTTCTTTAGTTCAATTAAATCCAAAGTACTTATTTTTTACAGTGCTATTGTAAAAGTTTTTGTTTCCCTAATTTCCCTCTCAGTGTGTTTGTCATTTGCGTAGAGGAATGCTATTGACTTTTGGGTATTGATTTTGTATCCTGCTATGTTACTGAATTTGTGTATTAATTTTAGTAGGTTTTGGGGGGAGTTCTTTTTTTTTTTTTTTTTTTTTTTTTTTTTTTTTTTTTTTTTTTTTGGTCTTCCAAGTAGACTATCATGGCATCTGGCAGTAGTGATAGTTTAACTTCTTCTTTATATATTCTTATTCCTTTCTCTTGTCTAATGGCTCTAGCTAATGATTTCAGAACTACATTAAATAGAAGTGATGATAGAGGACATCCTTTCCTTGTACCAGATCTGAGAGTAAAAGATTTCATTTTTTCCCATTTAGAATTATGTTAGCTATTGAGTTGTCAGAGATGGATTTTAACAGAATGGGCCATTCATTCCGATTTTCTGTAGGACTTTGAACATGAATGAGTGTTGGACTTTGTTAAAAGCCTTTTCTGCATCAATTTAGATGATCATGTGGGTTTTGGATTTGGCTCTGTTGATATAGTTTATTATATTTATAGATTTTCACATATTGAACCATCCTTGAATTCCTGGGATGAGTCCTACCTGGTTATGGTGTATAATCTTTTGATGATTTGCTGTATTCTATTTGCATGGATTTTATTAATAATTCTTTTGTCTATGCTCATGAGGACGATTGGCCTATAATTTTATCTTTTAGTTGCCTTTTCCCCTGGTTTTGATATAGTATAATACTTGCCACCAGGAGTCATTTTGGGAGGATTGTTTCATTTTCAATTTCATATAAGAGTTTGAGGATTATTGGAATTATACCTTCCATAAATTTCTTGTAGAATTCAGCTGTGAATCCATGAGGACCTTGACATTTCTGTGCTAGTAGATTTTTTATGACGCATAGTGTTTCTTTGGCTGGTATTGAATTATTCAGAGTTCTTATATCTTCTTGATTTCGTTTTGTTAATTTTTACTTTTCTAGGAATATGTCCATTTCTTCTGTGCATTCTAATGTTTGAAAGTAATGATTCTCTAAGTAGATATTGATGATATTCTAAATTTCCACTTGGTTTGTGGTGATTTCACCCTTTTCATTCTTTAGTGCTTGAATTTGAATTTTTTCTTTCCTCTTTTTGATGAGGTTAGCTTTGGGTTATCAACTTTATTTAATCTTTCAACAAGTCATCTTTTTATTCTTTAATTCTTTGAACTATTTTCTTTGTCTTGATTGTGTGAATTTATGCTCTAGCCTTCATAATTTCCTTCCACCTTTCGGTTTTGGGTTTGGCTTGTTTTTCCTTTTCTAGATGTATGAGGTGCAGCATGAGGGTAGTTATTGTTTTATGTTGTGTTTTACTAATCTGTGAGTTCACAGCTATAAATTTTCCACTGAGCATTGCTTTCATTGAATTCCATAAATTCCAGTGAGTTTTGCTTGAATTTTCATTGAATTGTAGATATGGTTTAATTTCTTGTTTAATTTCATCTGAGACCTATTTGTTGGTGAGGGGTTGTTTAATTTCCATGGTTCTGTGGAGGTTTTCTGTGTTTTTCTTTTTTTTTTTTTTTTTGTCATTTGTTTCCAGCTTCGTTGCACTGTGGTCAGATAATATCCATGGGATAATTTCTGCTTCCTTAATATACTTTGGCATTACCTGTGAACTAGTTTTTATGAGGTCTATTTTAGAAAATGTCCCATGTGGAGCTGAAAAAAATGTGCATTCAACTGTGGTTGGGTAGAATATTCTGTATATATCCTTCATGTACATTTGTTCCAAGTCCTGGTTCAGTTCTGCTTCTACTTTGCTAATTTTTTGTCTACTTGCCCTATCTTTTTGGGATAAGGGTTTGTTAAGTTCTGCTGTTGAGGTTGTGATATTAGATATTAGATTTTTTGTCAATTAAAATTTCTCTCATATAGTTGGGTGCTCCATTGTTTGGTGTGCACATACTTATGAATGTTACTTCTTCCTCTTAAATTTTTCTTCTAGTCGATATGTAGTGGCCTTCTTTATTTCTTTTGATCATTTATGGTCTGAAGTTGACACTGAGAACAGGGTTACTATCCCTGCTTTTTTCTGAAGTGCTAGGGCATGCAATATTATTTTCAATTCTTTGACTTTGAGCCTATGAATTTTTTTATGACTTAAGTGTGTTTCTTGTATACAGCTTATTGTTGGATTTTGTTTCCTAATTTACTGTATTTCTTTTAATTGGTGAATTGGGTCCATTTGCATTGATGTTATAATTGAGCTGTACTGAATTATGATTTCCATGTTGTTTACCTGCTATTATTTATGTCATTTTCTCCTGTGTTTAATTGCCATTTTTTGGTGGGTTCTTTCCATTGTCATTCATGGAGTTCTGGTCATATTGTTCCCTCTCTAGAATACCATTTAGTAGTCTGTGTAGGGTTGGGTTTTTCATCATGAAATTCTTTAGTTGTTCGTTTTTGTTTTTCAGAAGTAGGGATTGAACTCAGGCCCTTGCACTTGCCAGAGAAGCGCTTATTCTACTGAGCCATCTCCCTGTGCCTTTAGCTGTTCTTTGTCATGGAAGTATTTCTCTTCTCCTTCAAATTTGAAAGAGAACTTTTCAGTCTAACAAAGTGTGGTCTGGAGTTTGTATTCTTAGAGAACTTGAAGTACTCTGCTCGATGCTCTTCGTGACTTGATGCTTTGTGAAGAGAAATATTCCTTTATTCTGATGGGTTAGCATTTAAATGTGATCTGCTACTTTTCCCTAGTTGCTTTTAGTATATTTTTGTGTTGGATTTCTGGGATCTTGCGTATTCTGTGTCTGGTTGAATTGTTAATTGGGTTGATATTATTTGGAGTTCTACGTGCTTTGGTTACCTGAATGTCAGATTTTTGCCCATATTTGGAATTTTTCCATTATTACTTCTCATATTCTTTTCATATCATTTGTATTGATTGATTCTTTTCATTTATGCTTATTAGTCTCAAGTTCACCTTTGCATCAACTTACAGATGTTGAGTTATTTTTTCCTGAATCCTTCTTGTTTTAAGGGATCTTTTATTACCTTTTCATGAACTGTAACTGTGTCTGCAAGACTTGAAAGTCTATCTTCACTTTCATTTAAACTGTTTTCCATGCTTGTCCTTCAGCTTTTAATTTCCTTTATATCTCTTTGCATTTGTTTCTTTGTTTATTTCCTTCTTAATTTTTCATTAAATATTCCATCATTTGTCTTTTCTCCTCTTTTTTAATCAATGTGTTCTTTAGAGTCACATAGCAATTTTTCACTGTACTTATTTTTTAAATTCAGAGGTTATATCTGATCTGATTTCCTGTATACCTTTATGTGGTTGTTTCTTTACTTCAGACACTGTTATTTGAAAGATCCTGTTGCTTGTTTCCCAGTTTCTTCAATTCTGTGGTACCCTTCATTTATTCTGGGTTGTCTTGGGGAATGAGAATCCATGCTGTTCCTTCTCTTCATTGTTTTGTATAGAGCTATCCTCTGACCTTTGCTGTAGAGCTTTGGTGTAGTTATAACCTTGGTACCTACTGAAATTCTTACCCATGGGAGATAATGTGGTTACACCAGTTATAGTTTTGTATTTACAGAACTACAATTAACAACTCTAATAAAAGATACTGTTATTTAGCATTTGAGAACCTTTTGTAACTAATGGGATTGTATTTTATTTTATATCTTTTTTTGAGATTTGTATTTTGGAATGTAAGAAGATACATTATGTCTGTGTAACTAAGTAGATATTAAACTCTGAATTTGTGTATAAGTTGTTTACTGTATGTTCTGTCTCATTATCGGATCTTGTACATGAAGTGTTCCAAGCAGACTAGTTCACTCTTGGTAACTGTTGCCCCCTCTCAAGATCATGAGAGAAAGGGAGGGGATGCTCTTACAGATCTGGGTCTAGCTAATCATCTCAGCTTACTGGGTTTGCATCTCCCAGGTTCAAACTCATCGAGATGTGCCTGGCTTGATACTTGCTTCTGTGCTCAACTTCTTCTTCCTGCTGCAGCGTGCCAGGCCAGGGCTCTGGCTGTAAAGGGATCTGGTGAGGGCCTGAGTAATGTCTCCACGTGCCTGGCCTGGGTTTGGGATGAAGGCGGGGATGGTGGAAGTACTCACACATACACTGGGCATGGGTTCCAGGGAGTGCAGTGGAAATTCTCACTCATGCAGGGCCTCAACTGGGTCTGGAGGGGTTGGGCAAGTGCGGCCAAGTTCTCTCTGGGAATTCTAGTTCTATAGTGTTCAGAAGAGGTTTGAAGACTATGAGCAGCATGGTTTGAAAATCCCTGGGTATTCAAGGTTCTTCCAGTAACATTAGTATCAAAATGCAATTATAAGGTCATCTGCAGAAAGGATTGTTTTTCCTTTTCAGTTTTTGCAATCCTAGTTCTAAAGTGATCAGAAGAGGACTGAAGCTTATGAGCAGCAGGGATTGAAAGTCCCTGGGCATTCAACGTTCTTCCAGAAACATTAGAGTCAAAAGGCAATTATACCATCAGTTGCAGAAAGGATCAATTTTCCTTTTTAATTCTCTTCCTGTGGAGCCACACCTGCTGCTGCTGGGACTCTTGCAGAAGTCAGTGCTGGGCTTCAGGCTGCTCAGTGTGCATGTTGTGGGCAGTTCCCAAGGAGCACGCCACGTCCCAGTGCAGCCAGGGCAAGAATCCTTCTTTTATACAGATTATCCCAGGGATCTTCACAGTGAAAAATGCTTCTAGTAAAGTGGTTAAAATACATGTAGTGTAATCTCTTATTAGTAATTAGATAAATGTAAATTAAATGACACAACATTACACATACATAATAACAAACATACACATCCATGCAATATTTTCCATTTTGTTCTTTTCTTTATGTATATTTTGGGTTTTCCATATAATAGAAATCATGTAATATTCAAGCTTATGTGTTCGATTTATTTAACTTAACATCATGGTCTCAAAGTACATCCACTTTCATACAAAAGACTTATCTTTGTTTATGGCAGAAGAGCATTTCATTGTGTGTATATATCATATGTTCTTTATTCATTCATCTGTGGGTAGAGATTTGGATTGCTTCCAAGATTTAGATATTATATATTGTACAGCCATGACCATGTGTGTGCCTGTTTCAGTGTAGAATGTTGTATTTAACTCTTTCCAGAAGATACCTAGTAGGGGAATATCTGAGTAAATTTCTGGCTTTAGTTTTTTTGAGGAATCCTATACTGATTTCCGCTGTGGCTGTGCCAATTTGTATTCTCACCAAAAGTTTACAGAGGTTCCTTCTCCATGGCAGCATCCATTTAATTTTTAAAAAAATGATTCTGATATTGCCATGTGATGTAAAAGTGAATCTACTCTGTGTGATTTCTTTGCTTTACACTCTTACAGTTTTTATGTACACATGTAATATAGACCAGAGGCTTCATAGAAGCTTTTTGTTACTGCTGAAAGTGTGTAAATTTTCCAAACTTCTAGCTATAGTCATCACTTGTGTTTGTGAAGTGGGCTTGCTGACTGAATTTAGAGAAGGGGCATCAAGATATAGCCCTAGGTACCTATAGGACAAACAGGTCTAGGGAGATGGGATGGTTAGCTAAGTTGGCCTATGGTAGGGAACGGTACATGAGGAATGTCTAAGAAGTTAAATGTCTTCAGTTGCTTAAGAATGAATTCTTAAACCCACTATTGAAATTTCATCTAAGGTTTGAGAATGTGGGTGTTTCTCAATTTAATGGAAAATAGGTGCTTTTTATTGGTTTCTTTCTAAGAAATTAATTAATCATTGGAACAATCCCAGCTAATCAATTTTAACTTTTGTATTATTTTATTTTATTTTATTTTATTTTATTTTATTTTATTTTATTTTAGGGAAGGGTCTGCAGGGTCTTCAGGGTCTTACTACTAGTCAGACTCATAGTGATCCACCTATTTACATCCTCCCAAGAGCTGGGGTTATAGGCTTAACTTTTTTATTTTTAAGACATTGCAAATAGTAATCAGAAAAGTTGCAAATGATATAGAATTTCACGAAACAAAATAAAGTGAACTTCACAGTATTTGTTGTGTTATGCAGGGTTGTCTTCGAGTTAGTTGTACCTATTATCAAATATATGAATTTTTAAGATTAGAAAATGTTGCTGAATAAAGTGAAGTATTTTATTTCAGTTTTAAAATCTTTTTGATTCAGCTCATGTTAGACATTTGTCAATGCTCATTCAGTGTGCCCACCTATTCAATTTCTTAATGACTGTCTTGCTTTATGGGTAACTGAGTCCATTACAGCTGGAGCTCTTCCTTTGCTCTATGAATCTGAGCAATTCTGCTTGTGGCATTGCCATGTATTTGAGACTAACAGAGAGAAAAATCATAATACCTTCAAGATATTTGGGTTTCTCTCTGTCTATCTCCGTCTCTATCTTTCTTGGGTACAAAGTCTCACTAAGGAGTTCAGACTCTTCCTGTCTCAGCCTCCACACCAATGGGATTAAAAGCATTCGCCACCATGCCCGGTTTCTGGGCCAGCGTGTGATACTAGTGATCAAACTCAGGTCTTTGCGTTTGCCAGGGAGGCTATTTGTCAACTGAGCTATCTCTACAGCACACCTTAGAAATATTCTGGACAAGTGGATTGAATTTGAAACTATGTGTACTACACAGGTACAGAAAAGGCTGTTACAGGTGGCTTTTGCACTCTCACCAGGTGATGTGGTACAGGTGAATTCAAAGCCTGACCTCTCCAAGTCCCAGACATTTTTCTCATGTCAGCCTTTTGGCTTTAACTTCAACATCACCTCCCTAAGAAAATCTTCCTGAAAACTTCCTTCCACCCTGACTGCACACACATACATGCAGCATACAGCCATTTGATTTTTGAAATGGGGCTCAACACTGTTTTTCTTTTTTTATAATACTTGAACTATTGTATTATCAGGACATATGCTTAGTGCTTTGGTGATAGGTTGACTTTTGGAATTTAAATATTTGCTCTGTCCCTTATTCAATTTTTATATTGGGTAAATTAATTAAACTATTTGTGACTCGGTTTATGAAATGATATCAATATTTACTATTATCCAAGACAATACATGTAACATGTTTAATACAGAACTTGGCTTATGGTATTGAATAACTAGTTGTAATCACTACTGAATAACTCCATGCCTGCCATATTTAAAAATGTTTAAAGAAACTTTGTTAATAAAATAGATAAATTACTCAACTTTTTTTTGTGGTACTGGGGATTGAACTCAGAACCTTGAGATTGCCAGGCAAGCATTTATTCTACTGTTCTATCTCCCTGACCTCTTAACTTCTAACTAAATAATTATCTCAGTCGAGTTCTAACTCTTATTTAGTTTTAGGTCCTTTATTTTCTTCAATTTGTACTTTTTATTTTTATATTCCTCCCTTGTAGTGGGACCATGTACATAACATATTTTGGTTCCTTTTTCATCTTCCCCTGCTCTTTCTCCAGTTTCGTGTTCTCTTGTCCTTCTTCCACTTGGCTTTGCAACTCACTATTTCCTTTTCACCACCTTGTAGTCTTTTAAATTTTTATTTTGGGTTTCTCATATAAATTTCTAAACATTTATGAAGAACATTATTCATCAGCAGAGACACAACTCGAGGGTGAGAGAAGTGTTTGATTGACATTTTGGCAAAGGTTACTGCAATTAATTGCTCCTTCTTGGATTACTTATTTTAGGAGGAAGTCCCATGTTTGCAGAAAAGCCAGGTATTTATCTGTGCGAACCAAAAAAACTGAGAAGCTGTGGGCTATAAGGGATTGTGCGCAGAGAAAATCTCAAAGGCAGTTCTTCTAGTCATGTTCAGGTTCTAGACATTCCAAAGGTGTTTTAGGAAGCTGAAGTTCTAAGGACCAAGAAATGTAGATACATATTGGGCATTGATGAGAAATATCTTGAACTATCCAATGAAACAAACAAAAAGCCTGCAAGTATTAGTTTCAGAAAATATGTCATCAAAGGATCTTATACACTGTTCGTGTTTAGTACCTGAATTTGCTTTAAAAATGGCTGTTTAGTTCTGGAGCCTATTTCAGCACTATCAGCCCAAGTCCTGTGTGAAAATCTATGTCATCCTTGTCTCACAGGAAAGGAAGTCAGCGCTTCGTGCTGAAGTCACCCTCCTTTCTGCAAATCCAAGTTCGATTTATACAAAAAGCTAATGTTATCTCCACCACTGTGAAGTTTCTTGTCTGAAGAAGAGCAGGTCATCTTGAGAGGGCCTGAACAAGCAGAATGTGGTAAACATGGGGAGGAGAAGCAAAATTTTCTTCCTTTTATTTTACTGCAGAGTCTTCAATTCTGAAAACATTCATCTTTCTCTCCTTTGGTGGATCTCTGCATCTCTCTCTATGTCTATCTGTATATCTGCATCTGTTCCTGTCTGTATTTCTCCTCATTTCTTCCTTAAACTAAACTGATATATTTCTCCAGTCACACACTGTTCATACTAAAGAAAATTCAGGCAGTCTATTTTGAATGCTGGTGTGTCTATGGGGATCCATCTCATGTAACTCTCAATGTTAAGTTGAAAGTGAACCCTTTCTGTTTAGTAGTTTGCATGGAAAAACAATCTATGGCATTGATTTGCCAGTACATTTCTCTGATACTTATAGTAAACACCATACAGTAAACAAATGAATTTTGTTGAAATGACATTTATTTGAAATAATATATCATGTCCTTAAAATACATCCTTTCACTACAGTGTGCTCCTCTTTCTCCTCCTTTTCTTTCATTCACATTTGGCCTTCTGTTTTCCTATCCCATTTCATCTTTCTTTCTCCTTTCTGTTCTCTGCCTCTCTCTCTCTATGTCCCCTTCCTATGTGTTGTTTAAATGTTTTTGTTAATAACTTCTAGTCCTACCAAGAGAAATCGGATCCTTTAAGCAATTATTTGAATAGTGAAATGAGTCTGAGTCAAATTTTAAAACAAATGTTTTTCATTTCACTTGCGTATACTTTAAGCAAAAGAATTAATAAAGAGAAAAGACAATATCTCACAAAACAAAAAAGTAAAATAATCATAAATAATTCTGTTAATAGTTCATTTTTTTCTTTTCTTTTTCATTTATTTTCCCTTTTTAATATGATATAAATTATTTTGGATATTTGTCCTTATTTCTCTTCTTCTGTCTCAATGATCTGAAGTGGTCAGATATTTCTGCTTTAGAATTATTTAGAGAATGTTATTAAAGTTTTATTTAGTGGCATTTGCAAAAGGTAACAATTGTGTCAAGCAAAAATTACTTTTATATTCACAGTGGTTGTACAGGTATATTTTCCTTTTAGCACCAGGAGAACAAAGGATAGAAACATAAAATGAATTAGTATGTATAGTCATCAAAGTTTAGACACAGGATTCCAGACTCTGTTTTGCATTTTAGGCTTGTTTCTCTTTGTTTGTTCTTTAGCTCCTTTTAAACTTCATTTTCACTTTATTATTACAATTTTCTGCTACTTCCACTTTTAGTTTCTTCTCCCAGTGGGTACTTCTGCCAGTAAGTACTTCATGAATATTTCCATTTTGGTCAGCACCGGGTATATAAAAAAAATAGGACTGTAATTGCAACAAGGAACACTTTTTGCCTTCAGAAACCCATGGTGTCGAACATAGAGATGAACAGGAGTTTTGCTGCAAATTCTGTTGTGAACATTTATCACAGCAAAGAGAAAAGAAGGCACAGAACCACTTAATGTGCTGAGGAAGCTGAGAGAATTTCGGTCGGCCACGGGAGAAAAAAAGTACGGCTCATGAAGACATCTTTGTTTGTCCCTGAGTGTTTCTATAAGACTTCCAATTAGCAGAAAAATTTGGATTGCCTCTTGTCAGTATGTCCATAAAATCTCAAGTAAAACCCTCTCTCTCTCTCTCTCTCTCTCTCTCTCTCTCTCTCTCTCTCTCTCTCTCTCTCTCTCTCTCTCTCTCTCTCTCTCTC
>PVKA01056072.1:0-10055 GCA_004027165.1 Ctenomys sociabilis
CTACTGAGGTCACCACCTGCTCAAAGGACTGAGAAGGAAGCTCCTCTCCAGGAGAGCGAGTGGCCCACACAGCTATACCCCAAGCCGCCTTGCTGCTTCTTAACTCAGAGCCTCAGGCGTATTTGACCCACAGACACACCCCAGCAGTTACTATTCACTCTTAGCTTGACCTGGAGAGGGAAGTGTGTGTGTGTGTGTACATGAGCATGCATCCACATATTTCTGTGCCTACCTGTGGCTCTCTGTGAGCCACGTGGGATGGTTTGTTGGACAGTACATTATGGATAATCACATGCGTATGTGTGTTGTCTGCACACGTGTACAAATGGACATGCTTCTGTGTGTGGTTATGTCGATGTGAGCTGGTGCAGAATTCTGCACGTGAGTGCATCTTTCTACTGTATGTGCATGTGTGCCTGTGTGTGTCATGCATGCAACTTAAGGGGAACTAGAAAGAGGGGAGAGATAGAAACAGATGATCATGGAGCCAACAGGAAAGGGCTGAGGATAAATGTATGGAGGACAGATGGAGGACAAACAACAAGAGAAGGAATGTGTGGGAGGAGCATACAGAAGAGCAGTGGGTGGCAGTGGGCAAAGACAGAGCAGAGGACAGAGAGGAGAAGACAGTGCAAAGGCCGTGGGCAGGGTGGCTCCTGTGGCAGGGCCTTCTTTGGCTTCATGCTAATCAGTCCTCCAGGAGGGAAGGCAGGTGAATACACAGCTTCGTGGGAAGTAATGTCTTTCCTGCACCATTTTTCTGCCCCTTTGTCCTAGGCAGTTGGTGACACCCTGCTGTCTCTGTGCCGGTTCCTCCCCATGGTGCTGTGTGGTCATAGTGAAAGCTGTCCTGTCAAGCTTGGGTGATTTTTCTTTTCTTCCCCTAATAACTTAGCAACATCAAACAAGGCAGTCACTCTCCTTCCCTGCCCCCACAGAGTAAACAGTGGCTTGGGAATGACTGCCCTCCCACAGTGCGCCAGTGGGTGAGGACGGAGGCTCCCAGCAGCCTGAGGGCTAGGGGCTGAGGGATCTGAGAACAGTCAAAATCTAGGACCCGTGGTCAGTGCTGGGCTAGATCAGAGTGAGAAGACTGCCCTAGGACAGGACACGACTCTAGCACAAGGATGGGGCCCAGTTTCTTGGGTGACAGGAAGGATGTGAGTCGCTGCTCTGGAACAAGCTTCCTTCCTCCTTTAGGCCCAGGTACCCTCCTGTGCAGTAAAGAAGTTGGACTGTGGTGGTATCTTTTGAAGAGATCTGGGAATCCGTGGAGGTCCACAGGGCTCTGGCAGAGCCTGGGAATGGGGTGAGCTGGGGGAGGGAAGCGCTGTCTTTGCTTGGCACCCACCTGGGCTGCTTGCTTTGAGAACTATAAGCTAAAGTACGGGTGAATCAAACTCACGGGCTGCCCTGCACATCCCTGTTGTACCCAGAACTTTAAGACCCCATCAAAAGTGAGTGGTTGGGATAAGGCTATGAGGACCCTGGGACAGAGATAACAGTGAAATTCAGAAGAGGCTTTTTCTGTGTGGCTAGCACATCTGGGCCCTTTGGCTGGCCCGCGGAACTAAAAGGTCAGCTACCGGGCCTGACTCCTGGTGGTGAAAGCCGAGGCAGTAAGCATGGGCTGCAGGTGGTTAGAGCATGCTTCCAAGCCTGAACACCACAGTCTTGTCACCATCAAATATGGGAAGATCACTAGTTGGCAGGATATTCAGTCATAAACAGAGAAACTCTTCCTTGGAATGAGTACTACCTTGATGATTAAGAATTCTGCAAGAAACTGAAGGGAAACCCAGATGAGATGGTGTGCTGGGTTAGGAGGCCAGCTTCAAGCTCTGAGGGACTGCAGTCGAGAGGCCCCCTCCCTCCTGTCTCCCTTTCGCATGCCAAGGTCTTCCCAGCTGGTCCAACCCGGTCCTGTTCTTCCACACCTCACTCTGAGCTGCCCACTTTGTCAACAAGCAGCTGCTGTCCCTCAGATTCTTGAGCATATGTCACTTCTGGACTCTCAGCTGTCATCTGAATGTCACAGACGAACAGCCAAAGGACCATAAATCAGGCAACTGACAGAAAATGCAGCCAACATCAATTGACCACTCTGAGTTTTTCCTTTGGTATAGGAGCTTTGTGGTGGGCTGTAGGGTATCCAGGGGAAATGGATTGGGGAAGTCTTTCACCCCCAGACCGAAAAATGACCAACTGCTTAAGAGCCAGGTGGATAAATCTGCCAAGTCAGTAACACTGTAAGCAGTTCCATCCAGAGGGTACAGCAAACACAGACGTACAAAGCAGAGTGGTAATTACATTTCAGAAGATGCTAAATATTTAAAATGTCTGCATAGTGCTGATTCTTATCTGCAGGGATTTTATGATGTGGATTTTCAGCCGGTTATGCTTCTCTAACTCTCACAAGTGCTATGCCCATATCGTATCGCTTAGCAGGTAATGCCTAAGGTGCCTTGATGTGAAAATCATGCGACCTTATACTGTAAGCTCAACCCTCACACTGGAAAATTCTTTGCTGGAGTTGTCACAAAGCCAGGGAAAACTTCATATTGGATGGTAGTTTATTTCTGTTTCTAGGAGCAACCACTTCAGCTCGCTAGGGTGTGGGTGGTTTGCGTACATGAGTCATGCAGATGTTGCGTTCCTCCAAAGGAAGCAGCCAGATCCTCTTAGCAGACGGGGCCCTCGGCCCACAGGATCTGTGACTCGGGAAGTCAGCCTCAGCACTGCAAGCAGTGGCCAGCTGCTTAGACAATTCACAGGGCAGGCGGCTGGCCTCAGAGGCCAATGGGACTGCCACATGGAGATGTTCCCCAGGCCCATGGCTTCGGTCACAGCTGGGATTTACTCTCCAAAGTTGTTCTTTCTCAGCGCCCACCTCCCTCACTCCATGCAGGTTTTTCTACAGGGTCTTTTTCACCTGGGGTCACAGATAGCTCCTGAACCAGCTGTATTTGTTTAAGGCTCCTTTGTTGCTTTGCTTGGGCTGTGGAGGTCACAGAAGCTCCACTCTGGACATAGGAAACAGCAGGTCACATTTCCAGAAGGTTCTCTGCCCATTGACCCTGGTGCAGTAGAGTAAAGCATCCGCAGACTAATGTATTTCAAATCTGCCGGTCACAGGTGGCGGGCAGAGACAGACTCAGTCATTTTGTGCAGATGTGCAGAAAGCCATGTGTGCGGGCCCTTCCTTCCCAGCCCACGGCTGCCACCTGAAACTTGTTTTTTTTTTTTAGAGATTCAATCCTTATGTTGAATCACAAGGGGACAAGGTATTATGCTGCTACTATTAGCAGTTTTGTGTGGGATAGTTGTTTCAGAATCCAGCGTGACAATTAATCCAGGCAACATTGCATGAGGGCAGAGAGGAAAGTTGGGTCTGGAATAAGAATTTGGGGAGACACCTGTACCGTGGGTTGGGCTGATGCAAGGGGTCATGACTGGATTCGGGATTCTTCCCAGATTCAGCAGGGATGTTGGCGGCCATGAGGCTCTTGGGCCCTGGTCCTGGTCACATACAAGGCTGGATTTACCATAGGAGCTAACCATGCCTGTCTTCAGAACAAAGACAAAAATATTATTCGATTTGCCTCATACGAGAAGTGTCGTTCAGCTCACAGAAACAAAAAGTGGAATGGTGGTTGCCAGGGCCTGGGAAAGGGAAACAGGGCAGGAACGTGTCGTGCAGATTCGTTATCCAACAGGATGAGGATGCCGAACGCTGAGAAATGGTGGATGGTGAATTTTATGTTCTGTAGATTTTATCATAATTAAAAATATTCAAATGTATGCGTTTCAAAGACATTTTGAGCTTTTCGCATAGCAGATCCTCAGGAACTGTTTGTTTGAGTTATTTGTAGAGCTAATTCCTCTGGCAATCTCCCAAACGTAAGAAAGCTTTTTAAAATGCGTAAAGCAACCTGCTTTCACATTCACCTATATTCCACAGTTTCCTCACATGGAAAATTTTCTCAAGAGGCAACTGTTCCCGAAGCTGCACCCTCCTGACGGGGAGCCTCCCACTGTGGCTCAGCCCCTCTGTCCATCTCTCTTCATTGCTGCCCCGCCACTTGCTCCTTCTAGGACAGTAAGCCCTGCCCTGTTCAAAGCACATCCTTTTATGTTGGCTTTTTAAAAATTGTTCTGATTGGTTGCGACTCTCACTCACTACTTACCTGACCAACCTAAGGCCCAAGGGTTGGTTTAAGGGTACTTACCAAACTTCTCGGCTGGGGGGGGTATATGGGTGGAGCAGAAATGGGGGCTTCGGAGAATGAATGAATGAACACACTTTCCAAGAGACAATGGACATACTTTCTATGCAGAAATTTTTCTCCCATTAAGTCAGGCCTTTCTTCTTTTATTTTTCAGGTCTCATTTGTTTGGGTTCTACTCATATTCTCGTAACATAGTGTGATGGAATTTACTTGACCAAACTCACAGACCTAATTCAAACTCACTGTATGAGGTATTATTCAGGTGGTCAGAAATGCCCCTGCTGCTGAAAGTTGGGGAGAAGGGTACAAATAAGCAGAAACATTCTCTTCAAGTCAAGCACAACCTGGTCTTTTATTGACAGTAGATCTCAAGAAGCATATAGGCCTCTTTAGGTTACACTTGTTTATTAGAATGGAATGCTCTCATCTTGGTTTTGATGGGCAGTGCTTCTCTAGTATGGAGGAAGGAGGCAGGGGAGGGTCTCTAATGACATTTGGGGTAAGGCAGTTCCTTAGTGAGTGGTGGTGTTCTATGCATTTGGGAAAATTTAACAACCCTGCTCCCAGGCACAAAATACTAAAGAATCCTCAACTTACTGTTCTAGCAATCCACACCTTCTCCTGTGCTTCCAAGGGGTAACTTTATTCCATTGGTAACTACTAGGCTATAGGGCAGATATAGATCCCTCCCTGTTTGTAGTTCCTAAAGGGCATGACCCTAGACACTGGCCCACAACTCTTAATCCACAAAGCCAGAATAAAGAGGAAAAAGAAGACTTCAGATGTGGTGGAATGAGTGGTTAGGGAACTGTTGTGTTATGAGCTCCACTCTGTCTGTCATTGACATCTAACGCTGCAGGTTTCCAGGGGAGCCTTAGGGCTTTGGCAATGAGTTCATGCTGCAGGAAGATCCAGCTGGCTGGCTACGGACTCCATGGACTGTTTAGGAAATGTCACAGCTAGTCTGGGGGCTGCCTGCTCCTCACATTTGTTGCTCTGACTTAAAAGTGTGTAAGCCCTCCAAAATTCTGGTTGGAAGTTAAAGAGTGGGGCGTTTAGGAGACAGCTGAGCTATGAGAGCTCTACCTTCATGAATGGGGAGAATGTCTTCTAAAAAGGGAGTGGGGAACTAGCTAGACCATTGTGCCCTCCAGTCCCTTGTGCTGTGTGAGGCTCAGAACTGCCTCTATCTGGAGTCTGCAGTAACTCTGCCATCTTGGAAGTTGAGGACGATCTAGACCAGACGCACCAAGGTAACTTGCTGATGTCTTGATTTGGGATTTCCCAGCCTGTAAAACTGTGAGCAATAAGTTTTCATTTATATATTACCCAGCCTGACATATTTTATCATAGCAGCAGAAACAGTCCAAGATGGGGGTTATCCTGAGTCTTACCCAAATGACTCTCAAAGGGCCATTAAACTCCAGAAAAGGGAGACTAGAGGGAGAACCTGGATATCCTGACTGATGGAGCCATTAGAGAGTGATATCTAGCTCTGTAATGTTAGAGAGGTGCACCTACCTGCGAAGGGAACTAAGGAGAGAGGATGGGCTGGGACTTTCGGCAAGGTCCTTCGAGAGCATCAGTTGTAGCCATCTGCCCAGCTCAGGAGCAGGGCCTAACTTCAGATCCCTCTTTGTAATAGGGTCTGCCTTCAGCTCCTGCTTCTCTTCCCTCCCTTATCCCTTGAAACCCTATGTCTGGCATGTGACCAAGGAGAGTAAAGGTCAGAAGAGTGCTTGCCTAGGAAACATGAGGCTGAATTTGAGGCTGAATTTGATTGTCAGCACCTCTCCAAAAAAGACGAAAAGAACTATTAAGCTTCCTACTCAAAAGCATTTCACACCAGGGGAGAAGATAAGACTTTTCATTTAGCAAACATTTGTGTCCTCAAGGGACTGGAGGACCAGAAAAGCCTGAAAGACTCTTTCACAGGTGAATGCTACCCCCACGTGATGAAATTAGAAGACACAAAAAAGGAAAAGTTAAAGCACTGCTTTGATCACAATGAAAATGTCATGTTGATTTCCATAGGTTTTCATATAGATTAATTTCAGAGTAAGTATCTTAACATTATTCCACTGTGCTGTCAATTCCCTCAAGGAAATGTGATGTGCTTGCTAAGTAGGCAATGACACATGTTATATATATATGTCCCCTGTTATGGCCTGAGTCTCTTCCTCAAAGTCTCATATGGTCATAGGTGGAGCTTTTTTAGAGGTGGCTAGATCTTGAGTGTGTGACATTTGAATTGATTTATGATGTAATGCTAGGATCAAAGGCACTGGGATTAAGGGTGTTAATGTCTCCCATCCCAAGTAGTCTGGATAAGAGAAAAGGGAAAGAAAGAGCAGTGGGCATCCCTTGCTTGCTTTCTGCCTTCTGCCCACCATGAACTGTTTCTCCTCTGCAATGCCCTTCCACCATGCCATCCTGCCTTGGACCCAGCTGCCTATAGACTGAACCTCTGTGAACTGTGAGCCAAATAAAGCTTTCCTCCTTTAACTTAGTGTATTGTTTTTTCCATTTTGTTTGTTTTTTTCAATTATGTATTTGGACAGGGTTTCATTATACAGCTCAGGCTCATAGTGATCCTCCTGTTTTCAGCCAGTCCAGCACTGGGATTAGACATGTGCCACCATGCTGGGACTCATTTCCTGGGTCAGTGTTCCCTCGGAATGGGGCCAGCATGGCATATAGGACTGGGGATCAAACCCTGATCTCTGAGCTTGCTGGGACAGTTGCTTAGTACACTGAGCTATCCTTCCAGCCCTGTGAATCATATATTTTGTCTCAGTAATGAGAAAGTAACTGATACAGCTCCCTTCCATTCACAATTCAAGAAATTAGGCCTTACTGATCTTCATTTAGATGAAAAGGACATGCTTCTATAATTAACATGTTGTCTTCAACTTGGAATGTCTGCCCAGCTGAAAAAAATACATAATATATAATTTATTGTGAGTGGTTTTCAATGAACATGATAGAAAAAAATTGCCCATAAATTTTAAAAAATGGCACATGGTGGGACTTGATGGAAAGACAACATCAGCAGAGAAAGGCCATCTCCCAGGAGAACACCCAGGAGGGCAACTGTACTTCCTGAGAAGCTCAGCAAATGCCAGGAGCTGCTATGAGCCTTGTGACCGGGGTCTACCAGGACTGACATATGTAGCTTTTGTAAGGGAAGGAGACCAGCAGAGGCTCTGAGATTCTTGGGACCAAAAAGAGATTCATCTAGGCCTTCAGCAGAGAGTTGGTAGAAGCCAGCAGGGCTGTCTGGTGTCCATGCACATTCCCTATTGAGGGTTCAGGGGAGGACATGCTGGGAGGTTTGCTCCTTTCCCTTAAAGGTTAGGCCAGTACAAGCACAGCTGCCTCTGCAGCTTGGCTGCCATGACCAAATACCATGCTGGCTTGCATATCAGTTATTCCTTGTGGTGCTGAGCCTCAAACCTAAAACCAAGGTGCAGGTAGGCTCGGTTCCTGGAGAAGGCTCTCTTCCTGGCTGTCAGGCAGTCACCTTCTTATCGTGTCATCCATCACACAGCAGAAGAAGCTTTGACTTCTCCTCCATCATGGGGACCCATCCTCATAGCCTGTTCCATACTTACCCACTTCCAAAGACCCAGCCTCCAAAGACCATCACACTGGGGATTAGGGCTCCAATGTGTGAATTCAAGCAGTAAACGTAACACACAGGAACTCTTCTGGGTGCAAATTAAGGACCCTTTGCCAGGTTCTCTCTGAGTTCCACCCTCACAAATGTTCAATGGATAATACAGGTGCTAAAACCCAGCTATTTCCCTTCTCTAGAATTTTAGGAGAAAAGGTGGGTGAGAAGAAAGCCTTACCCATGATCAGTGAAGATGCTCAAAACATTTGCTGGGGCGAGTGTATTTGGACTTAAGGTGCCTCGCAATGATAAAAAGATTAACAGCTAGTGAGAGAGGGGAGGTATCAGGAAAACAAGAGAAGTGACAAAATGTGGACCAAGTCTTAAAATAGAAGGCAAATTAAATCTGTTCTGCCTAAGTAGGGAACAGAGCTAGGTTTTGGAGGCCAATAGCATGCTGTCCCATCTCTTTTTTAAATTAAGAGTCAAATAGCGTTCCTCTCAATCTATGGGCCTGAATTTCGATGAGCTTGTTTTGTTTTGTTTGTTGTTCGGTTCCCTGACCTAAAATTTCCATTTCAATAAGAAAAGTGGGCTCCACCACAGCCAGCTGACAATTTTCTTGCCACTGCCTTCATCCTGGGTTCTTTTCCTGGGAAACTTGGCAGCCCATAGGGGCGGTAGAGAAAGTCAAAGGTCAGGAAAGAATCAGGCATCCTGCACAGTACAGGAACTCCAATTTTCTTTTTTTAAAAAAAGAAAATTCTAGATGGAATGATTATTTCAGCTCCAGCATTTAAGTAGCTCAGGATTTAATTAATTTCTTGAAAGGAACAAGGCTAGGCACCCTCTACCACAGCTAAAAACTCTATAAACAAAGCAGAATTATCTGGAATAATGGACCTGACTTTTTGCTTTGGCTGTGTGGGCACAGCCGTGTTTATTCAATTCTGTGATATTTTTATTCAGGGAACAAAGGCTATCTTCTCTTTCAACTCCAAGAATTGTTTACCAAGATTATCTTTATTTAAATGCACTGCATTAATAAGCAACACCTCTACAGTCTCAAGTATAATAGTCATTTTTAGCTTCTGGAGTTAAAAAAACAAATCATAATATAGATCAGGGAAGTGAAGAGGAATGCTACGTAGGTGTTATATTCATGCTGTCTAGTGATTCCTTGTTATCTACAGGGTTAAGTCCAATTTCTTTTCTTTTCCTTTTTTTTTTTTTTTTTTTTTCTTCAGTACCAGGGATTGAACTCAGGACCCTGCACTTGCCAGGCAAGCGCTTATTCTGCTGAACTATCTCCCCAGGCCCATGTCCAATTTCTTAAGGAAAGACAGAATGATGTATTGCATGCTGAATTCTTATTTGGCATCCCTCTCACACAAATTTCTCTGTAGGGAACAGTCCAGCTAAGTGTCTATAGCTATTACATGGGACTCAGGTCTGGAGCCTTTGACCGAAAGTGTCAGAGAATTAACCCCTCTCCAACCACCCTTCACCCCAACCACCAGCTTCCTTGCCTCTCACCCTCTCAAGTGGAGTCAAGTGGTGCTGGGGGGTGGCACATTGTGTCCCCACCGAATTCACATACTGAGTGAAGCCCTAGCTATCACTACCTCAACATTCTACTATATTTGAGATAAAACTTTTTTAAAATACTGAAGTTAAAATAAGGTCTTTAGGGCCAGTTCTAATCTGATGTGATTGGTGTCCTTATCAGAACAGATTATCAACTGGGTATGGTGGTGCACACCCATAATCCCAGCACTTGGGAGGCTGAGGCAAGAGGATGGTAGCAAGTTCCAAATCAGCCTTAGCTATAAGGTGAGCTCAAGGCCAATATGAACTGCATAACAAGACCCTGTCTCAAAAAGACCAAAAAAAAAAAAAAAAAAAGGAAGGAAGAGAAGAAGGAAGGGAGGGAGGGAGGGAGGGAAGAAGGGAAGGAGGGAAGAAGATGAGGAGGAGGAGGAAGAGGAGGAGGAAGAAGAAGAAGAAGCAGAAGAAGAAGAGAAGGAAGGAAGGAAGGAGGAAAGAAGGAAAGAAAGAAAGAAAGAAAGAAAGAAAGAAAGAAAGAAAGAAAGAAAGAAAGAAAGAAAGAAAGAAAGAGGCCTCCTGAACACACAGCGGGCTTGACTACTACAAGCTGAGGAGGAGGAGAAGGAGGAGGATATCAGGAGAAAAGAAACCTACAAGTCCTT
>PVKA01056073.1:0-10055 GCA_004027165.1 Ctenomys sociabilis
AATAATTATTGAATCTTTGATATAATTCAGCTATAAAAAAACCTGTAAATATAATTTCATGTATGCACCTTGTACAGTACCAAAACGTTATGAAAACAGTTTGCAATGTATTAATTCATCGACTCTGTATGGTTAAGGTGTCTTGAAACTGTCTCATTGACATTTGTATTTTAATAAAATAAAAATAAATGGAAAAAAAAAGTAGTGGAGCAACAAAAACAGGTATTTATTGACCATACAATTTACAGAAGTCACTGACAGGCATCATTTTTTCTACAAAGCAGAAACCAAACCCTGGAAGTAGTGAAAGTGGGCTACCCCATCTTCAGGTAAAAAGAGATCATGGAGGACCATGAGGCTTCCTTTCCTCCCCTTTTCACTGCCACCCCTCCAAGCTTTCCAATGTCCATATCTACCATATGAGCAATTCAGAATGGTCTCTTTGCTCTTTCCGCTGAGTCGAATGATACTGATGCTCCACAGAGTCTGTGGTGGCATGCAGTAATGGTTTCATAGCAGAAAAGAAGAAACCTGCTATATAGTTTCCAAGAAGTGGCAGGAAGTCTCAAAGTATATGTCCAGAGCACATAATGTTAAAAAGTGCCTTAGTGGAGGATCTGGGATTATTCTTGGTATATTCACTCTCCCATAACTCTTGATGGTAAGCAGTGGCTGCCCATAATACTTGATGGTATATCGTTTTTAGATGGAGAGGATGGGATAATTGGTAGCTGCACTCATCCATGACACTTGATGATAGCAGTGTGTTCCCAGAGCACATGACAACATACAGAGTGTAGATAGAGGGGCTGGGGTTCTTGTTCATGTCTGCACTCTCTGATGGTGTCTGCCTGAAGTCCTTGATGTTGAACAGTGCCTACGTGAAACTGTTTGGCTCCTTGTTATGTTAACTCTACTATGACACTTGATGGTAAAACATGTCTGCCCAGAGCAGTTGATGGTATGAAACTTCTAGGTCGAAGTGTTTGGCTTATTGTTGTTACCTTCACCATCTTCTATTCCAGATGTTTCCTCTACCTTCATACTGTCAGGTCTACTTTCATTGCTGGGTGGCGGATCACCTTGGGGGCCATTCATAATTGGTGCTGGGGCGGACCACAAGGGCCAAGGGTTAGAAAGATTGTAATTTTTGTAACTGATTGAACACCAATACCCAAGGAGATCTAATCCTCTGTCTCTCCTTAGATGATACTTCTGTTCCCATTGGATGCAAATCATATTAAAGAACCTTGGTTGTTCAAAAAAGTGAAGATAATTAACTGTGTTATGGGAGGGGAAAAATACATTCAAATTGACTACGATGACAAAATTCATCCTCTATCTGAACCAGAATCCGAACATCCTCTGATGTCAGGACATCAAGCACAGACGCATAGAATTTCTGGTCTGGGATCTTCCAGGACACATAATAAGCTTTCTTCATCTTCCGTGCAGCAAGATTCTCTGAAACTAAAGTATGTTTGTCTAGGGGGCAGCGGGATGAGCTATCAGGTAAGCTGTTTGAGGTACAAGCAGGGGAACTGCTATTCTCTGTGTTGGGCAGAAAAAACTCCACCAGATTCAGAAGATCACGGATCATGTGGCCTTTGACGCTGACATCCAGTGGAGAGTCAGAGTGCAGACTGGGTGAAATGTTGACATCCAGCAACCAAGGTTTTAGATCTTCATCTGGAAAAACATCAAAGCCAAAGAGCTCGTGGCAGTTGTAGGGCCGTTGGATATACAACTTGAGAAGTTTGTTCACATGGGACTGTGAGGAGATGATGGTTTTTACAACAGTATCCTTTATTGTGCTCCATATAGTGTCACTGTTGATTCCCTTCTGGCTTAGGTACTGCCATAAAACTTTAATTGTCCATTTGTGGACCTGGGAGGTCATTTCATCTGTATTGGCCTCAAAATCAGATTTCATTTTATTGATACTATAGTTGGTCAAGTGTATGAACTTATTTCCAAGGTTCTTGGGAGAGGTAGAATATTCACTACTAACAAAAGTGACAAGATGATCTGAAAAGAGATAAATCCAAAGTGGATCAAAACACATCAAATAGGCCCCCGCCCAGCCCGAGAGAGCAGCCAGAGACAGCGCAGCCCACTCAGCCATCCTCCTTGATCACGCCCGCGCTCGCCCAGTCCCAGAGACTGGCCAGAGACAGCGCGGCCCACTCCGCCATCCTCCTCGATCCCGCCTGTGCCCGCCCATGAACCTCCCGAGACACCGAGACCAACGCTAGCAGCCTACGTGATCCTGCCCATGCTGCCCAACCAGAGACCGGCCTGAGACAGCAGCTGAATCCTGCAGCCTCCTGGATCCCACCCCAAGCTCTCACAGAGAGTGGTAATTTGCATGACTCACCAGGCTTTCCAGATCAGTGAGAGTGTGGTGTCTCTGACGGAGAGCCTTTGGCTTCTTCCCACGAGCGCTACCTGGATCCCTGCCCCCAAGCCCTCCAAGCCAGTGACTGGCCTGAAACCTCAGGACCCACTTACCAACACCTTCCCAGATCCCATGCCCAAAAGCCCACGGATCAAGTGGGAATATCCCCGATTCTCAGGGCATCAAAGTTTAGTGAGCATAGAACTCCAGGCCCGCCATGCCTGAGAGACATTTCACAGGGATTCCCTGCCCCCACCCCCGTGGCCCGGTGAGAGCTCCAGGCACACTGTGAAAGAGAAACATTTCCAGGTGATTACTGGTCCCACCCCACAGCCCCAGACCCAGTACAGGACGGCCTGGAGTGAGAACTCCAAACCTGCCATGCCGAAGGAACATTTCTCAGCCATCTTTGGTCCCACACCACGAATGGAAACCCAGCACAGCCTGGCCTGTGAGTGGGGGCTCCAGGCCCACTGCACCAGAGGGACCTTTCCCAGCCTTCTTGGATTACGTCCTTTAGACCTGGACCGAGCACAGGCTGGCTGACCCAGTACAGCCTACTCAGTGAATAAGATCATCCACTATCCTTTTGTGAGCCCAGAAGACCCACCAAAGCCCAGGACCACCATCCTGGGGAACAGCCTGCCTGACACAGGACGGCTGACCCCGGTAAGTTTCTCGATCCTTACCCCAAAGCCAGCTAAGACGGGGAAGTTTCATTACATGCTCTACATCCCAGTTCGGTTTGTGCTCCCCTGAACAGAGCACAGAGAGAGGGGCACCAAAGGAGCTGCAGCAAAAAAGGAACTGAGCACAAAAGCTAGACCCAGGATAGGGATCCCTGGAAAATCTCACACTTAATAGACTGGCAACCGAATGGCATAATAAGCTAAGGTTATAGCTGTACCAAAGCTCTACACCAAAGGCCAAAGGTCAGTGCTATACAAAATGACAAAGACATGGGGAAAAATGCAATCCAAGACCTCGAGTACATCAGGAAGGGCAGAGGACACTAGCTCAGCTGCTATGAATGAGCTAACAGATACAGCAGCAAAGGAACAACAGCAGAAAGCTATAGAGGAAATAAAACAAGAAGTAATTCCACAAATGATAAAAGAAATATCTGAATACGTAGTATCTGAAATAAAGTATGAATTCCAGAAACATTGGGTGCAAAAATTAGGCTCACCCAGAACAAGTACACAGAGCACTATTCCACCTGATATATACGAATTAACAACATCTAAAGCAAAGAAACAACAGCAGAAAGATCATGAGGAACTCAAAGCAGAAATAAGATCTGAAATGAAAAAAGAAGTTTTTGAAGTCATAGCATCCAAAATACAGAAACAAGTCCAGAAATATAAAGAGGAAACCAACTTGGAAGAAATACAGAAGAAAATTATTAATAACCAGTGCTAAAGAGGACATGGATAAAAAAAACTGAGGAGATGAGAAATATGATGGATTCCTTGAATGAGCAATACAGAAAAAAATTGAACATATGAAACACACTCAAAGAGGTATAGAACTAAAAATATAAATCACGAGTCTACAAAACTGTCTGAGTGAAGGAGAAGACAGAGTTTCAGATCTTGAAGATGATGGAGCAGCTAGTGGAAAGGTGAGAAAGGATATCTTATAAAGAATAAGAAAGAAGGATGAAATAATCCATCACCTGCAAAATGACACCAGGATGAACAATGTGAGAATAATTGGTATCAACGAGAGTGAAGGAGTCAATACAAATGACATAAAGAGTATTTGGGGAGAAAAAAATCACAGAAAACTTCCCAAATATGAGGAAAAACTACAACATTCAGGTCAATGAAGCATACAGAAAACCAAATAACCTCATCCCAAGTAGAAACACACTGAGAAATATGATAGTTAAGATTCCATAAATCCAACACAAAAATAATATACTGAAAGCTGCTAGAGAGAAGAATCAGCTCACATTCAAAGGCAAACCCATCAGAATTACAGCCAACTTCTCTAAAGAAACAATGAAGGCAAGGAGAGCATGGAGCAGAGTTCTTCAGGTCCTACATGAAAACAAATTCCAGCCCAGACTATTATACCCTGCAAAACTCTCTTTCAAGTTTGATGGAAAAGTGAAATACTTCCACGACAAAGAACAAATAAAGAATTTCATGATGGCAAAGCCATCCCTTCACAGGCTGCTGAAAGATATTCTAGAGAGAGATCACAATGACCAGAACTCCATGCATGAGAATGGAAGGAAATCACTCAACAAGACAGACAATTAAACACACGATACAAAGGAATAAACAATACCAGGTAAATATCATTGCCAACATAATTCAGCACATTTCAATCATAACAATCAATATACATGGACTTAATTCTCCAATTAAGAGAAATTCACTGGCACAGTGGTTTAGGAAACAAAATCCAACAATACAAGAAACACACTTCACTCAAAAGGACATTGATAGGCTCAAAGTGAAAGGATAGAAAGCAATACTATGTGCCCCAGCACCTGAGAAAAAACGTGGAGTAGCAATTCTGTTCTCAGATAGTCCAAATTTCAAACCAAGAATAATCAAACGACAAAAGGAAGGCCACTTTATATTGGTCAGGGGAAAAAATCAAGAGCAATAAGTAACACTCATAAATATCTATGGACCAAACACAGGAGCACCCAACTCTGTATGACATATCTTAAAGGACAAGAAAAATGTAATATCTAAGAACACAATCTTAACAGGAGATCTTAACACACCCTTATCTCAAAAAGATAGGTCAACTAGACAAAAAATTAGGAAGGAAGTAGCAGAACTGAACTAGAGCTTGGAAAAAATGGACCAGGTGGACATATACAGAGTGGTCCACCCAGACACAGCTGAATACACATTTTTTTCAGCTGCACATGGCTTATTCTCCAAAGTAGAAAACATACTAGTCCAGAGGTCACGCTTAAATATATGCAAGAAAATAGAAATTATCCCTTGCATAGTATCTGACCACAATGCAATGAAACTAGAAATAAATGACAAAATAAACCAGAAAAACCCACTAAATTCATGGAAACTAAACACGCTACTCAGCAGTCAATGGGTTGCAGAACAAATTCAACAAGAAATTCAATGAATATTCAAGTACAATTTACTGGAATTTACGGGTTTCGATGAAAGCAGTTCTTAGAGGGAAAATAATAGCTCTGAACTGACACATTAAGAAAACATAAAGGGAACGGATTAGCACCCTAATGTTGCACCTCCAACAACTAGAAAAAGAAGAGCAAATAAAACCCAGAGCACAAAGACGGGAAGAAACCATAAAGATTAGAGCATAAGTTAATTCAATTGAGATGAGTTCAAAGAATTCAGTTCAAACAATCCACAAGTGAAAAAGTTGGTTCTTTGAAAAACTATATAAAGTTGATAAGCCTCTTGCCAACCTCATCATAAAGAGGCAAAAGAAAATTCAAGTACAAGCGATAAGGAATGAAAAGGGTGAAATCACCACAGACCAAGTGGAATTTCAGAAGATTATTAATAGTTACTTCGAAAATCTTCACACTCACAGAATAGAAGACACAGAAGAAATGGACAGATTCCTCGAAAGGTACAAATTACCAAAACTGAATCAAGAAGATATAGCAACTCTCAATAAGCTGATAACAGCCAACGAAATACGAAACATAATAAAAAGCCTACCAAAAAAGAAAAGTCCAGGTTCTGATGGATTCACAGCTGAATTCTACAAGAAATTTACAGAAGATATAATTCCCACACTCCACAAACTCATCCATGAAGTTGAAAAGGAAAAAGTCCTACCAAAATCATTTCTAGAGGCAAGTATCATACTGATTCCAAAACCAGGGAAAGACACAACCTAAAAGGAGAACTACAGGCCAATCTCCCTCATGAACATAGATGCAAAATATTCAATAAAATCCTGGCAAATAAAATACAGCAAATCATCAAAAAGATCATACACAATGACAGGTAGGATTCATCCCAGGGATGCAAGGATGGTTCAATATTTGAAAATGAATAAATGTAATATACTATATTAATAGACTGAAATCTAAAAACCACATGATCATCTCAATTGATGCAGAGAAATCCTTTGACAAAGTCCAACACTCATTCATGTTCAAGGTCCTACAGAAAATTGGAATAGAAGGCCTCTATCTTAACTTGATAGAAGCCATCTACGACAACCCCAAAGCTCATATAATCCTAAATGGGGAAAACCTGAAATCATTTACTCTTCAATAAGGTACCAGACAAGTATGTCCTCTATTACCCCTCGTATTCAATATAGTCTTGGAATCCTTAGCAACAGCCATTAGAATAGAGGGAGAAATAAAGGGAATAAGAATAGGTAAAGAAGAAGTTAAATTATCATTTTTTGCAGATGACATGATACTTTACTTGACAGACCCCAAAAATTCTACCAAGAAACTACTGGAACTGATAGGGAAATTCAGTAGCACAGCAGGATACAAAATCAATACTCAAAGGGCAGTAGCATTCCTCTACAAAGACAACAAGCACACTGAAAGGTAAACAATAGAAACAATACATTTACAATAGCACGAAGGAAAATGAAATACCTTGGAATGAACTTAACCAGGGAAGTCAAAGATCTGTTCACAGAAAATTACAACAGCCTAAGAAAAGAGATTATAGAGGATTTCAGAAAATGGAAAGATATTTTATGCTACTAGATAGGAAGAAACCACATCATGAAGATGGCCATACTCCCAAAATTTGCGTACAGATTTAATGCATTCCCTATCAAACTGCCACCATCATACCTCCCAGACATAGAGAAATAAGTCGTAAAATTTATTTTGAACCACAAACAACGTAGAATAGCAAAGGCAATCTTGGTCAATCAAGACAAGGCAGAAGGCATCACAATTCCTGATTCGAAATTATACTAGAAAGCCACTGTGATAAAATCAATATGGTATTGGCAACAAAATAGACCTCAGGATCAGTGGAATACATTAGAAGTTGCAGACGCATCTACGAAAACACTCAGCAATCTTATCTTCGACAAAGGGGCTACACAAGCTCATTGGAAGAAAGATAGCCTCTTTAGCAAATGGTGCTTGAAAATGTGGCTTTCTACATGCCGAAAACTAAACCCTGACCCAGCTCAATTACCATGCACTAAGTTAAAGTCAAAATGGATGAAAGATCTAAACATTAAAACAGAAACACTCAATCCATGAAAGAGAAAGTAGGAGGAACTCTTGAAGAGAAAGGGGTAGGTAAAGTGTTCATGAACAAACATATTCGCACAGAAAGCCCTTGAAAGAATCAACAACTGGGATCAATTCTTCTTAAGGTGTTTCTGCATGTCAAAAGAAATTGTCAACAGAGTGAAAAGACAACCAATGAAGTTTGAAAAAATCCTAACCAATAACCAATCAGACAGAGGATTATTGTCTAGAATATATAAAGAACTAAGATATAACAGGGCCCTTAATTTTGAAGACCCAATTCAGAAATGGGCATCTGAGATGAATATACACTTTTCAAAGGTCGAAGTTAAAGAAATGAATAAATATATGAAAAAATGCTCCACATCGCTAGCCATTTATGAAATGCAAATAACAACAACACTAAGATACCATCTCACACCAGAAAGAATGGCTATCATAACGAAATCAACCAACAACAGATGTTGGAGAGGTTGTAGAGAGAAGGGAGCACTTCTCCACTGCTGGTGGGAATGTGGACTGGTACAACCATTGTGGAGGTCAGTATGGAGACTCTTCAAAAGATTTGAACTAGAAGTCCCATTCAATCCAGCTATCCCCCTACTGGGAATTTTACCAAAGGATCTGAAAACATTGTATTATAGAAATATATGTATACCTATATTTATATCAGCGGAACGTGTGATAGCCAAATCTTGGAAACAACCAAGATGTCCATCCCATGAGGAATGGTTGAAAAGGATGTGGTATTTCTATATAATGGAGTATTACTCAGCTATTAAAAATGATAAGTTTGAAGCATTTATAATGAAGTGGATGCCACTTGAACATATACTCCTAAGTGAAATAAACCAGACACACATTTGTAAATATCGTATAGTATAACCAGGGAAAAGCAGAAATACACAAGGAAACGTACAACAACAACTAAATTCAATTGCGTCAGATAAGGCAAAGTGAATGGCATATGCTGCAGGATACTAATCAGCTTTTCTTCTGGATGGTTAACAACCTAAGTTCACAAATCAGAGTTGGAGCAATAGAAGAGCCACAGGTCCAGCCAACATTTTGGCTCTAGCCTTTCAAGGTCAGCGAAGACTAAGGACATAGGAGAACCTTTACTGCAACATCATGAAACTCAGGTGAGCTCCAAATTTTCTGAACAAGGAGATTGTGGATCCACAGAGGAAAGTTATTGAAGTTCTATAGTGTGCCTGGGGAGACTCACATGGAGAGCAAACTTTCTCTCAGGCTCTCACAGAGAGCAAACTGGTCAAGCATTGGCCGTGACTCATCCACATGGATGACATAGACAAAGGATCTTCAGAATAATGTACAGGACTACAAAATAAACCCTAAGGGAACTTCACTGACCACATAAGAAAAATAAAGTATGTGTGTTTGTATATAAGTCTTGCTCTATGTAGGTTTTAACCATCTAGCAGATATGTATAAAAATGAAGTATGCTTCGCCAGGCCATAATATTAAGCGGAGCTGTAAATGGCTATGGTGGACAAGAAGAACTCACTATTGTTGTGGAATGCTCAACTCTGTTGTGTTGTTCTGTCGAGTTCAAGCACCTCAGTTGAATGACAAGGGAGTGCCCACCTTTTACATGTGTAGACAAAGGAAGGGGTATAGAAAGAAAAAATCATGATGTGTGTGTATAGACAGTACAGTTGGGATAGATAACGCTGTGCTTCGACATAATCCTATGAGAGGCAAGATTTGCACTAATGGTGGTTGGAGAAGATATTATGTTGGCTTCTAGTACTATGGCCATCCACTAGGAAAATAATTATTGAATTTTTTATATAATTCAGGTATAAAAATAAGATAATTAAACAGCTAAACTCTTAATTTACTGATGAGACATCTGGTATAATAAGGTCTGTAAGTATAATATCATGTATGAACCTTGTACAATACCAAAACAGTATGAAAACAGTTTGCATTGTATTAATTTATCAAATCTGTCTTGTTAATGTGTCTTAAAACCGTCTGATTCATATTTGTACTTCAATAAAATAAAAAATAAATAAATTAAAGGAAAAAGAAGGACACTTTCAAAAAAAATATCTCATGTTCAAGGTCCTACGGAAAATTGGAATAGATGGACTCTATCTTAACTTGATAAAAGCCATCTATGACAACCCAAAAGCTTATATAATCCTAAATGGGGAAAAACTGAAATCTTTTACTCTTAAATCAGGTACAAGACAAGGATGTCCTCTATCACCCCTCCTATTCAATAGTGTTGGAATCCTTAGCAACAGCCATTAGAAAAGAGGGAGAAATAAAGGGAATAAGAATAGGAAAAGAAGAAGTTAAATTATCACTATTTGCAGACGACATGATACTTTACTTGGAAGACCCCAAAAATTCCACCAAGAAACTACTAGAACTGATAGGGAAATTCAGTAGCATAGCAGGTTACAAAATCAATACGC
>PVKA01056074.1:0-10054 GCA_004027165.1 Ctenomys sociabilis
GGGAGGGAGATGGGAAGGAAGGGAGGGAGTCAGACAGAGATACAAAGGAATGAATGAATGAATGAAAAAATTCAGAGGAATATTTTATACTTTGCCACAATGTGTAAAAATGGTTTAAAAAGAAAATTTCTACAGTCAGAGGCTTAAATCACCATTTGTGAACCTGAGGTACATGACTGGAGAAATAAGGATCAGTTGAAAGCTGATTGTATCAAAATGAATTCATATGTTACTCCAATTATTAATGTGTGACCCAAAGATTTTAAAGAATGAAGTCATTCCCTGGTTTCAAGTCATTTGTTTTCTTTTCAATTCTGTTTCTTTATTTTAGGACAAAAATAAACATTCCTAAAATTTTTTACTGGTTTATCTTTTGTGCTTGTGTTGTGAATATATCATAGTATATATAAATATATGGGAAGATTTTGAAATTCTACTAAAATGACACAAAGCAGGTTTACTCTCCCTTGACACTAGTGAAATTTTAAGTCAGATATTTGTTAATTGATGGAGGTAAAGGGTATGTTCTGTATATTGTAGGAATTATTTTTGCAAAATCTTCTGTAACCAGTATAATCCAATTGAACCCACATACCAATTTTGCAGTCCTATCTGCTTCTAGACATTGTCAAATATCCCCTCAAAGGCAAACTCACCCTCAAATCAAGAAGCACAGGTATACTGAAACAAATCTGTCACTCTATCACATATGTCATTAAAAACTAGAAGTGAACTCCTATCAGTGCTACAAGATGGTTTAACAGTTGAGCTTTGGAACTGAAGTCAGTGGACTTGTGTTCCATATTTTTTCATTGGTACATTATTGCTTAACAATTTCCATGGAAAGTCATTATTTAGAAATGAATCAATCCTCCACAAAGGGCTCTCTCTCTATTCCTGCTGCTCTAATGTATCATGTTGCCAATAACAAGCTGAGACTGTAATAAGAGAATTGCATTATTAACAGTTCTTCAACCAGAGAGATTAAATTCAGAGTACAGTGGCTGCAGTTGGATCTCAGAATGGAAATGAAGCCAGGTTTTCATCACTGGGAATGAATATCCAACACACACAATTTAAATGAAGGGTTTAAATATTTTGTATTATCACATGCTTGTACTCTACTGGTTATATTTATTTTTGGAAGAAGGGTTTATTTTTCCTTTTAGTATCAGATTTCAAAGCTACGTATTTCATGGTGGCAAGGAAGATGGGCACAGGCAGAGAGAAGCAGGAAGTAACACACATGGCCAGTGACGCTTCTCCAGCTGGGCCCACTGCCCAACAGCACATTCAGCCCCAAACATCAGTAGATGGATGCAAAAATAAGCATACTGCCCCGATGACCAAATCACTTTTTTTTTCCATCTCATAATCCAATCAAGTTGGTAATTAAGCTGAAGGGTCACAGAATATTATCTTAGGAATCCCATGAATTAGGTTAATCACTGTCAAATCTTCCACTGTACCTTTTTTTTCCTGGATAAATCAAATTGTGTATTTTTCCAAAGAGTCAAATAATATGATTTACTTACCACTGCCTCTACAGATCAGAGGCTTGAACACAGTGAATAGATGCTTAAAAATAGGATGAGTAGGTCCAATGTATTTGCTGGTCTAAGAGATAAGAAGTTGCATGTGTTTTCAACATCTTCCTCCTTTGTTCCTATGGTTTTCATCCTTGACATTTCTTAACATTGATTTCTTCACAGATATCCTATTCCACCACTGGTTCAAAGTATGGCCAAGGTTGTCACTTTGACTTTTGTAAACCTGAGAAAAAGTTCAGAACCACTAAGCTCCAAGGAGTTTTAATATAAGACAGTAAGGAATTCCCAGGGAGGCACAATACTGTATCATTCTACTGCCCAACGTGACTGGAATAAAATTATTATTGTTAAAATTTATCCAGCAGATTTGAAAAAAGGTTTGCTTTTAATTGATGCTTACATTAGAATACTTGTAAGTTTGCTTTTCATCTTAAATAAATTTTAATGTAGTCTATAACTAAAATATGGATCAATATCCTATAGAGTGTAACTTTATAAAAGTACTGATTTTTAATTGACTTGTTGGCCTCAGAAAAAGGGGTCATGTAAATTACAAAACGCTGCATTTTAAATAAAGGGCCAAGACTCTAGAATCGAACAGAGTTAGATGCTAATTGCCATGCTGACTCTTGTAAACTATGAGGATTCAATGATGTTATTTAAACCTACTGAGTTTCAGGGTCATCTTTGAAACAGACCAATGAGGAAGGGAATAGAGGAAAGCTAAATATTATCTAGGATAGTGTTTGCATCATGTAGCTATAAGTCAGTCATAATATATGGCTTATGCAACAGTGAAAGCGATCATGTTGGAGGTAAAAACATGGCAGGAGACATGGCTTTGCAACATCACAAACCTGATAATTTTCTAACTCTTTTTCTAAGACAGGGGTAAACAGCATCTTTCTCTATATCCTCCATCATACATTGTCATTCTGTTGATTGTCAGCTAATCCTTGGTAAGTAAGTATCTACTGCTCCCAGAGAATACTGGTATTTTCACAGTAGTACTCTTGATGTCAGATGTAGGCTTAATGAATTGAATGAAAATAGAAACTAAGGTGATATTAGAGTACTTCTGTGTCTATATTTTCTTAATGACTTATTCTCTTCTCTACAGGATCATCTAACTAGTTTAATAATTAGTCTTTGCTGAATACCAAATTCCCCCAAATTACAAAGAATGAAGTGTTTTATTTCCCATAATTTTATTGTCAAGACTTTGTGGTCTGTTCAAGTCATGTAAACAAGAATTACTTGTGTAGCTACCATCAAGCTGGAATACGGTGGGGCCGAACATCCTAAAAGACATTATATAAGTATCTGGTATTTTAACTGAGAAGGGTGGAATGGATGAAGGTTGTCTAAGGTTTCCAGAATTCTCTGTCTCTCACTATTCAGATAAATTTTGCTGCTTTCCATGATGCAGTTGGATCCCAGGAGGACATATATGCAAATTATATATGTTCAGAAATCATACACCATCCTTTATTCCATTTCCTTTTTAAAAAATATTTTAATTAGTACCTATTCTTTTTATACAATATTGTTTTTAAGGAGTACAGCATATTTTCACCCAATGGCTCCCATTATCCTCTCTCATAGCCCACGTCTTCCCTTGCTATTATCCCTTCCTTTTCTAATAATAGTTTTCCTCCTACCTACATTCATGTCGTCTTTTACAGATTCAACATGTTTGGGAGGACATGTGAATCTTTTCTTCATCAGTCTTGCTTGTTTCATTCAATGTAGAGATCTGTTCTATCCATTTTTTCTGCAGATGACATGAGTGTTTCCCCCCTTATGGCTGAATAGTACTCTGCTGTATATCTGTACCACATTTTCTTTATTCAATCATCAGAATATGAGGATTAATCACTAGCCATACTTATAATCTAACATTGCATCCACCTTTCTATTTTCTTCTTTTGTCTTTCAATTATTTCCCTTGTCTTTCTTCTCAAGGTCAGAGGAATCACTAGTTTCTTAAGTTAGAGGGTGAATGGAAATCTTCAATGTCTATAATGTAGTTTATTTAGTAAAAAGATTTTTTAGTAGCACACATCCACATGTGGGCTGGGGGGATACTTGTTCCTAGATACGTGGCACTGAGCAAGGACTTCAACCTTTTACTCGAGTCTTTTCATTTGTTAACTAAATAGAGGAGAGGATCTAAGATGATCTTTATTTTGTTATGGTTTATGCATTGTGATTAACTGAAACTCAATGGGTATTCAATAAAGGTAAGGTCTTTTATTTCCCATGCTTCTACTCCTCTTTGATTTTTCTAACCCATTAACTTTTTTAGGAGAAACTTTTGCTGTCGTAGTTGCTGTCTTCTTTTACTGTCTAAACATGTCTATAACAATCAAGCATGCTTTTCCTAAGTCTACTGATTATATTGTCTAAAACTGCTTCAGGATTCACTGACCACTTTAACAACTGCTGTTCACTCATGGTGCTAGTACTCTGCTCATCCTTGGGTTTATGACGCTGTTGATATCCCTCGGCTTTGGCTGATGTTTTCCTCTGGCCATGAATCTGTTTACCAGCTATTAGATCCATACATACCCTTCATTCTATGGGTACATTGTGTAAGGCTTCTAGCACTTAATGCTATTTCTAATCTTAGGTTTTAATCCTGGATGTTCCTAGTTTTTCCAGCACTGTTATGCTTCATGGTGGTTCTTTTTTGAGGGGGATTTAGGGGGTGCTTTAAACCACCTGTCTCCTCAAGCATTCACTGTAAATTTCACTCACTCTAGGTAAAACTAAACCTTTGGCAACATTCTAGTGGCATAAGGTTGAATTTAATTCTTCCCTCAGATAACAAAAGAGACATCAAAAGTTTGCTTTTAGCACCACATCAGCTGTGAAACATTCTAGAGTTACTCAGTGCCTTGATAAATTCTGTGGAAATAGAGAAAATAATAGCTATGATTAGGGACAATTGAGTGATTGTAATTTTTGAAAAGACAAAATGGAATAAAACACATTACCTTGCTTGATTCATACATTATTCTATGTGATTAGAATTTACATAAAGAGATTCCTAATCAATATGTGACTAAGCATTAAAATAAAGTAGTAAATTGGAGAATTTCTTTTTGTCATATTGTAAAACTTGCTATAGTTAGGATGTTCAGGGAAATTGTTTTGTCTTTAGTGTGTGCTGCTAGATACTTTGCTTATTTATGTCCTTGATTACTATTGCCAGAACTGTGTCCTTAAGAGATTAAAACACTGAACAGCAAATTATACCAGTTTATTGAGGTTTGTGTAACTAAATGCATGTTGGATAGTCTTTCTGCCTCTAAAACCCTTCTTTAACACGTACTTCTGTCTAAATCCAAAAGTAAATTCTAGGGCCAGCCAAGTAGCTCAGTGGATTAAAGCACCTACAAGCAGTCCCGGGGTCTGGGGATTCAATCCTCACACCTGGTGTGCATATCCCACCCCTGGGGCACACTGAGAGGCAGTTGATACTGGGCATGGTGGCGTGTGCCTGTAATCCCAGCTTTTGGGAGGCTGTAAACAGGTGGATCGCTATGAGTCCGATCTAGTAGTGAGACTGAACACCCTGTAGACCCTTCCCTAAAGTACAAACACAAGACAAAACAAAATGTTAGCTTCCCCTGACAGATTTCTCTGATATTTCTCTTCTTAAGTGAAATTCTTTAAAACTTATAATTTTTTTTTTGTTTTGATACTATTTTGTACTGTCTTTAAAAACTAAAAAATTAAAAAGTTAAGATTAAATTCTCTGGCATATTATGCAAGATTCTTACCAAATTTAATTTAATATTTCTCTTCCCTGGCATTTAACACACCTTGGATTCATTACCCATAATATTTATAATATTTTGCCCAATTTAATATGTTAAGATAGTTTGGTTCATGCTTTCTCAGATACTCGTTCTTCTCTGAGTTGGGGCCAAAGTATCTTTTCTCAGCCCAAATGAGAGACTGATTTCTCCGTAGATATTTTGTTGCTGTTGTTACTGTACCTTTTAAGCTTATTCCTTGACTTCTACAAGTGCTTCCACTGAATACTCACATCATCAACAAGATCTGATGAAAAAGTTCTACCTTTTCTTCAGAAAGGTAGAACTTTCATGTGGCACCACGACGCTCCGAGAATCTTTCTTATGCCTGCTTGAGTTATAACAAGACTTCATGAATTCCCAACAATCTTTTATGAAACTGCTGTGACAGTTATTTATTTTGACATTTAAATTGAATTGAGTAAATTTGATTTGGGGAGCATCAGAATTGTCTTGAGATTAATGTTATTCTAGTGTGTTATAAGATTAGAAATAATATTTAGAGGTTAAAATAGGAAATGGGAAAGACAGTCCTTTTCTGTTTTAACCATTAATAGGCTAATGTTAGTTTTTGCCTTAATATTATATAGTACAAGGTTCAAAGAGTCATCCATGGACAATATTTTTAGGCAACTTTTAGTAAGAAAAACTCCATCATTATTTCATGATTTGTTCAGTTGTGGAAAAGCTCCTTCCGGCAAAGCATAATTATGTATTGTGATGAGCTCAAATTCCCTCAAATGTTTTTTTCTATTCTGTTTTATAATATCACATTCTCTACAGATGAGAAGTTCAAAGTGGGAGTACATGGGACCCTCCTGGAAAGAACAGAAATCTCCAACTGCTCATCCCAAATGATAATCAATTCATTGAATGTAGCTTATTTTTTACAATACGGTATGACACTTTTTAAAAAATATCCAAATCAATACTTTTTCTTGGTTTCTAATATCGTAGGGAATTTTGTTAGCTTTCTCATAGTGCCAAGTTTGTGGTTATTTGGTGTTGGTTACACTTTGTACCTAGGTGTCCCCCCCCCAAAGCTTCATACAGTCATAGGGCAGCTTCTGGAGTTTGTGATTGATTATTATGGGTGTGGGTGCTGCACCCACCTGAGGCAAGTAATCTGCATTGCAATCTGAGGAGGGGAGAGACGCTTGCTAGTTGCCAGAGCGGCTGTCCCTCTCTTTGCTCGTTGTAGCTGCCATGAACTGCTGCCTTCTGCCATGTGTCACTCGGCCTTGGAGCCAGCTGAGTACGGACTGCAACCTGCACCATGAGCTAAATAAACCCTTCCTTCCTTAATTTTGGGTGTTGGGAATTTCGTCCCAGCAATGAGAGAAAAGGAACTGAGCTATTGGTAAGTGTACTAGCTACACATTGAGTTAGAAGAATGTAGACTCTGAGGTGGGTCTTTTATGACAAAACCAAGTCTAATTTGAATATGATTAAATGTTCATGCTTAGAAATACTATACTTGTAAAAGTTTATTTTCATAACGGCCATATCAAACTATTTCATGAGGAAGAATATGTATTTGGTCATTAGTACTTACACTATCCACTTTGTAACTATATTAGATTTTTTAAACATGTAATCCACCCATGTAAATTACACTTCTGACAAAAGGATTCAGATCTGGTTCCTCGTTCCAGGAGTCCCTACATATCAATGAACACTGAATCTGTCCTACACTTTAAATTTAATCTAACTACCTATATACTCAAGCCTGTGCTAAAGATCTGTTGAAAATACACTGTCGATAGGCAAAATGATCATCATAAACTATGACTATGTCTAGAGTTTTAATTATCTAGTCCATCATTCTTGAGTTACCTCTAAGGTTGCAAGGTTCTGTGGATCTGGAAAACTCAAGGTCAGAGCTCCAATGTGGAGAGGTGTCACTGGCTCCAGCCATCATGCAAAAGTCTATTACTGTAATGAGGATCATGATATTGAGTGTGTGGATTATACATATAAAATCTCATTTTATCAGTGTTTTCTACCTGATGGTAACACTCAGCTGAACTGAGAAAGATGGAGTGAAGAGTGGAAATGTTCAGTCCTAAGGCAAAGCGGTGTGTGTCGCTCCTTCTTGGGCCATTGTCATGAGAGCTCTTAGATTTTGTCAATTGCCAATTTGTATGACGGCATGCCCCAACTCTCATTAAATTATTGATGATCATTAAAAGAAAATTAGGGGCCAGGGAGATGGCCCAGTAGAATAAGCACGTGCCTGACGATTGCAAGGGCCTGAGTTCAATCCCTGGTTCAGCAAAAATAATAACTAAATAAAAAATAAAAGAAAATTATAGAGACTGGGCATGGTGACGCACACCTGTAATCCCAGCTCTAGGGAGGGTGTAAACAGGTAGATCACTACGAGTCCGATCTAGTAGTGAGACCCTGAACACCCTGTAAACCCTTCCCTAGAATACAAAAAAATAAAGAAACGAAAATTATCATAACTTAGGTATAGTTACAGTATTTTTTCCTATGAAAGGCACATAAATTGAAGAAATCCAGAGTATCACTGGACAAAATATCATTTCCATAGTGTCTTGACTGTTTTCTGCCAGTATTGCTAAAAAGCACTGATAAAAAATGAAATATCTAAGTATCCCATTGATTTTTTTCTCTTGTTAACCTTTGGATATTCTTTTCTCTTTTTTTTTTTTTTTTTTCTGGAACTAAGGATTGAACTCAGGCCCTTGTGCTTGCCAGAGAAGGGCTTATTCTACTAAGCCACTGGGTATTTTTTTCTAATTGTAAAATTTATACAATTTAACTGTCAATATAGGAAGAAAACATTGTTAAAAATCCAAAATGACTGGTGATTAGACCTACACTGACTTACAACCATAAACTTTCATACCTTTTAGTATGTTTTAAAAATTTTCAAATAAAACAAAAAATAGAAGAGAAATTAAGATGATATCCTTGCATTGTTTTGTACCTATAACAACATTTAAAATGAGTAAATAGGCCAAGGAGATGGCTCAATAGAATAAGCACTTCCCTGGCAAGTGCAAGGGCCTGAGTTCAATCTCTGGTTCCACCAAAAAAAATAAAATAAAAATAAAATGGGTAAATATAAATTTATTAAATATGGAACTAAATAATTCCTTTTTCTTTTTTTTTTTGTGGCACTGGGGATTGAACTCAGGACCTTGTGCTTGCCAGGCAAGCACTTGTGCCACTTTACTGTATCCCTGACCCAATAATTCTTCAGAGTTGTTTTAATTAGATGTATTTTTAAGTTATGCCAAGAAATTTCATTGCTTTGAATGACTATCTAAACAAAGCTTGATCTTCACACTCAGAATCTATTCCTATCTGGAATATGTTATAACTATGAATCCTTTAAAATTTTGAAAGCTTCATATTAGTTTATCTTGGTTTTTTTTCTTATTTTCTGGTGCCTTCAGCATGGATCACTAACTTTTTAAAATTATAGACGCTTCTGCTTCTCATTTTCAAAAGAGAAGACCAGCTCTTATATTATACCGAGCAG
This sequence comes from Ctenomys sociabilis, assembly GCA_004027165.1. Taxonomy (NCBI): domain Eukaryota; kingdom Metazoa; phylum Chordata; class Mammalia; order Rodentia; family Ctenomyidae; genus Ctenomys; species Ctenomys sociabilis. The sequence goes on from PVKA01056074.1 coordinate 8,889, forward strand.
TTTTTTTTTAAATTCCTAATTCCTTCTAACTCAATAAAGGAAAGGGTCTTTTATTCAAAAGAAGGCGCATGGAAGTCCCCCCTCATTTAATTCTAAAGCAATTCTTCTTTTCTCTTCTTTATACAAATCTGGCATAAAGACTCCTTCCAAACTTCCTCTCCCCATCAATTGCATAAATTCCTTTTATGGGACAGTTAATGTTAATAAAATGATTTCGTGGATAAAAAAGTATGACTGAAGTACTGTAGCATCAGGTAGTGACTCACTTTTTTATGTGCCCGGTATCAGCAGCAAGATTTTTAAACACTGTTACTAGCTGCCCTTCACACCAGAGCTGTGGTGAAGCTAAAATACCCACTGCAACGTCCAAACTACTTCTCTGACAAGTACCCGTTGTGGAGTTTCACACAGAACTACCGTTCTTCTTTTGAGTACTGTTATTGTTTACCTATTTAGTAATTTCTAATTTTTTTGTGACAGAACTCTTTAGTTGAATAAAAATTAATTCAGAAGTCCGTTTTGTAAAATCAGATGCAAGACGGCATTACTTTTAAACTTTGATTACTGACCTAGAAAATATCACTAGTGTTTTTTTACTCATTACCATCCCTATGATACCACCTCTAAACCTTGGAAACTAAAAATCCAAACATAAAAACCATTCGGAAGTTAAATATTTAATAGTAGTATAGAATTATTATATCCTAATATGAGAAATATCATAATTATGTTTTTCAATATTTTTATATATGTACTCATGTGTAGTTATATTAGACAAATAAGATAGATGATAGATAGATAGATAAGATAGATGTAGATAATTTTTTTGTGGCATCGAGGATTGAACTTAGCACCCAGGGTTTGCCAGGCAAGCACTTATTCTACTGAGCTATCTCCCTGGGCCCAGATGTAGATAATTATAATGACTTCAATCCACTTCTACAGGAACTGAGTGGAAATAAAAAAGACCATACTGGGCTGGGGAGATATCTCAGTGGCATGAGTGCATGCCTGGCAAGTATAAGGACCCAGTTTCAATCCCCGGTCATGCACATTGTGCCAGCCCAGAACCGGGTGGGGTGGTGCATACCAGTAATTGCAGCACTGGGGAGGCTGAGACAGGAGGATCACTATGCATCAGAGCTATGTAGCAAGACCCTGTATCA
>PVKA01056075.1:0-10054 GCA_004027165.1 Ctenomys sociabilis
GTGAAGAAAAGAAATAGGAGGGAAACCAAGGAAAGGAAAGGGAAGTTAATGGGAGGAGAGGGGAGGGGAAAGAAAGAGAGGAAAGGGGAGGGGGAGGAAGGGGAGGAGAAGGAAAAAGGGAACAGGAAAGCAGGAGAGGAGAGAGGGCGTGGCAGGGCAGGGCGGGGCGGATAAAAGAGCACACTTGGAGAACTCTCTTAGCCAAGGTAATGGGCAAAGGAAGACAGCATGAGTACATCCCGAAAACTTTTCAGCCAGGGGAGAGTGCAGGGAAGACTTCCTCAGCCAGAGTAATGGGGCAGAATGTAATGATTGGAGTGCAGCACTATAATGAGTTACTTGGATTTTGAACTCACTGAGGTCATTTTCTGCAAATTAGCAACAGGGTAGTCAAGAGCACTCCTTAAGTGTAAAAGTTACAGCCTTAAGCCCTCATGTCCGGGGAATTTCTCCTAAGACTGATGGGTTCTTTTTGTAATTGCCCTTAACAAACAGAACATAGTATTTGTGCAGATTAAAGGTTAACAACCTCAGAATGTGTTACACTGTAGTAACCTCAGTCAGGGTGATTCATGCCGATGTATATGTACCTGAGACAATTAGGCCATACATTATAGGTGATAATTAAAGTTAGGCCTGACTGACTGTCAGATCAGTGAGGGAATGTAGCTAATGATCTTGTTTTGTCAAAACTCAAACAAAGTTCATCTGGATATTGTACTCAATCTGTTGTCAAGCTGACCTGTGAATTGTGCCTGTATGCCTTGGTAGGTTATAAGTGATTAATTTTAAAATATGTATGCATGCTAAGTAGAGAGTGGCTTCTGTTTAAAAACTCTGTTTTCTGTTACTGGGTACACTACTCTTTTTTCTGCTGTGTGAGTAGAAGTCAGGAAGGCCCTGAGCTCAGTGTTGAAGGCCCATTTTAAATTCTCAATTTGGACTCTGGTCTGGCTTCTGTTTGAGAGCCCATAACAAGCATAAAACCCCTTACTGGAAATTCTGTTGCACCTGTCTGGTGCTCAAGTCAGTGTCCAGTTGCTTTCTGATGTGTCACAGATGTTATCAAAATAATCCTAATTTTTTTAAATGGGGGGGGTAGCCAGATATAGTCCAGCTGAGTGGACTAAAGCACCTGCTTAGGCAGACACAGGGACCAGGGTTTGATCCCTGGAGTGCAGTTGCAGCCCCACCCCCTGGCCACAAGACAGCCACTGAGATGACATGGTGGCACAGGCCTATAATCCCAGTGCTTGGGAAGTTGAAAACAGGAGGACCACTATGAGTCTGATTTGTGGAGTGAGACCTTGTACTAAATGCATTATAAAAAAATCCTTCATTTCCTCAGACTGGCACATTTAATGTGGAAAGTTGGGATCAAGTGGGAGAAGGGAAGACTGGGAGGGTGCCCACACCGCAGGCCCTCTGTATCTGCTCAAACTTCCGCCACATGGAGCTTGGCCATGCAGCTCTTTGTCCTTTACCTGTGGGCACATGTGCCACACCTAGTACTCCCTTGAAAGGTGAGGGTGAGGAGCCTGGGTCCCCTTCTCTTTCTCTCCTTTTCCCCCTTCCCTTTTACCTGTGGTTGACACAGAAGTAGTGTCTCCCTATCAAAGCTCAGTCAGGCTGTGCTTAATGGAGAACCCTGTGGGACATGTGCATTTCCAATTAATATCCACCCTGACCCTAATAATGCAAAATAAGATGTTCATGAGCGTAATCCTTTGGAATCTAAATTACTCAGAGAATTAAAATCCACACTCATGCACCATGGGGTTCAAGGACCTTGCATGTTGAGCTTGTTAGAGTGTGTTGCAGGAGCTTTGTGTTTACCTCCTTTAGACATTAAACCCATGGCTAGGTCCTGCTTGCATTTCTGCACGGTGATATTTAAATTTCCATGTTAATCTTTAGGAGTAAGCAGCTGAATAAGCACGACAGAAGTGAATGGCAGAATGTTATTGATATTACTGAGGAAATGCTGTTAAAAGTGGGTCCATATTCAGATCTAATCCTACAGTTAACAAGTTAACACTGTTGGACCAGGTTTACTAGCAAGTGATGATGAAATGATGAAGTGAACCCGGGTGACCATTCCTGAGGATAGTATCCCCACTCAGCCCTTTTTGATGCCTTCTCCAGGGCTCTAGGAAGCTTTCTGCCCAGCTCAGAACTCAGCTACATGAGGCTGTCCAGTGACAGATGCTGCATATCCAAGCAGCAGACCTTTGTGCTGCTACTGGCTTTTGAGAGTGCAAAACAAGAATATGCACAAGCATGAGGGGCCACCTGGGGAATTGAAAATCTTGGAAGCTATCAGGAAGTGTGCCAAGATGTGAACCCCAAAGGTCATAAGTCCCCTATGTTTGCTCAAGTGTTTATTTAAACAAAATAAGGCTTCTTCAAAAATATAGCATTTTGGGGCCAGTCAAATAGCTCAACAGACTAAAGTGCCTGCTTAGGCAGATGCAGTGGCTGGAATTTGATTCCAGGCTTGCAGTGCCAGCCCTGCCCCCAGGCGTACTGAGACAGTGATGGAAACTGGGTGTGGTAGAACACCTGTAATTCCAGCACTTAGGAGAGTGAAAATAGGAGAATCACTACAGAGTCCTATCTATGTAGTGAGAGACCCTATAGACCCTGTGGACCCTGTCCTAAATACATAAAAACAAAACAAAACAACTCTCCCTCCCAAATATAGTGTTTTAATTTTGACATAAAGTATGCATATTACAATATTTAGAACAAAGTCACTGCTGAAGGAAACTCCGACCTGATGACTCTGCTTTTATTTGTATAACTCTTATATGCAATAGAGTAAGGTACAATAGAACATAAAGGTATAATATTGTAATGTACAGAAAAAATTGCAGTACCATGTAAAGGTGTTCCATTCCAAAAATGACATTGAAACTATGTAAACAAGATGCATAGAACTGTGCAAACAATACCACTGTCATAGGTCCAAACAGCACATCTTGATGGTAATCCCACACAGTCTTTAAACAAATAGGTCATTAGGGGCTGGGGAGATGGCTAAGTAGAATAAGTGCTTCCCTGGCAAGCACAAGGGCCTGAGTTCAATTCCTGGTTCCACCGAAGGAAAAAAAAAAAAAAGGAAACAAATAGGTCATTAAAAAAGGAATATCCATATTGATTAATAAAGAACAGCCTTAAAAAGCAATTATGTAAGAGCAAAACATAATATGTGTCTTAGTTACTTTTGTCATTGCTGAGACAAAATACTTGAGGTTAAAGGAGAAAAGGTTTATTTAGCTAACAGTCTGTGAAGGTCTTAGTTTATGAGAAGCGGGCTCCAAGACAGGGTGGCATGTGGTAGAGGGCATTCATGGCTGAAGACAGTAAATGCAGCAAGAGTGGCGGGAGGTGGGGGGACAAGCCTCTTTCTGTCCCTTAAACTGTGTGCAGGTTACCTTACACTCTTAATCCCAACATCCTGAATCTAAGCTTCTAACTATGAATCAATCACGAACTCTAGATTCAGCTACTAAGCCTCATCTAAAAGTGCCTGAGGCTTTAGAGCCTGGACATAAATCATAGCAATGCCTATATAAGGAAATCTTGTCATCAAGTGGCAATATAACAAAAAATAAAAGTTAACCTACTAATTTTATATAACTACTTTTGCCGTTCAAGCAATCAAAAATAGTATCTAGACATCATAAGGCCTGTTATAATATAACTATATTTGAATAACTGAGTAATTTCATAAAAATGACATTGGATAGATACAGGCAATATCTGGAAGTTCAATAGAAATTAATAATAAAATATTTCATTCTAACAAGAAAATCTCATTGAGAGTGCTCTTTCTTAAGATGGGGAATCTCTAAAGAGTTAGAATACCAGTTATTGGGGATACAAAGGTAAAACAAAGCCCTCAAACACTTCTCGTATGAATGCAAATTAGTGCATTTTGGAAAGTGTATTAGTTACTCTCCTTTCGTTGCTGGGACAGATACCCAACACTCAAAGTGAGGGAAGTAATGGTTTATGTAGCTCACAATTACTGGAGGTTTCATGTGTAAAATAACCTGAATTACACAGCAAGACCTTGGAACCTTATTTGCGCAGGAGAGGGGTCAGTTCCTCTGTCTTCTCCAAACGTCTCTCTGCCCTAGGTGGCTTCAATCGCAGATACTGTCCCCACACTACAGGGTTCAAAGGAGAGGCTGGGTGCTGCTGTGTCCAGGATGACCCTCTCCAAGGGAGGCCACTGGCACGGGATGCTAGTTTAAGGTTCCTGCCATGCTGGCCCCGCCTCTCGAGCTCCACCCTAGCCTCTGGCCCCGCCCCTCAAGCTCCACCCTAGTCCTCTGGCCCTGCCCTCTCGAGCTCCACCCTGGTCCTCTGGCCCTGCGCTCTCGAGCTCCACCCTAGCCTCTGGCCCTGCCCCTCGAGCTCCACCCTAACCTCTGGCCCTACCCCCTAGAGCTCAACCCTGGTCCTCTGGCCATGCCCCTCGAGCTCCACCCTAGTCCTGTGGCCCCACCTCTCATACTAGTCCGCTGGCTCCGCCCCCAAGACACTGGCTGCTGCCCCAGTCACATCTGCCCCATGACCTGCATGAGGCTTTTAGGGGACAACTAGACACAAACCATAACAGAAAGCACTTGCCGTGCCTAGGGTTAACGCTATTCACAGCCCACGATGCAGTGTTTGTGCTCTCAGAAGGCGAAGGAACCCTTATCTATCAGAGGAGCTTTCACAGCACGGCCCTAAAATACATCTCTAAGAAACTTTATTGTGATAGAAGATGTAATTGTGAAGCAGAAATAAATAGGTGTGTTAGCAAAATTACCTTTAACTGGGAAATGAGTTAAGTGACCCGATTTAACTGCAGTGTCCCACTAAATTCAGTTTTGTTACTAAGGGATCAAAAAGTCAAATCTCAGATACAAGAAGATTAAATGACATAAACAGTGCTTTTTCCTCTTTCTCTACACAACCAGCTCACTAGCTAAGTACATAAGTTCTTGATTCCCGCATCCCAGTCAGATACGCTACATTCTATTGTATTTGTTCCATTTTGTCCACTCCAGACTTCATCGAGTAAACTGTTCCTTTTACTTGTTTCTTCTCAGAGGCCACATCGTACTCCTGAACTTCACAGCCATACTGATGTGCGACTCCTGGATATCGCGCCAGGCGAAGTGGGCAGGACTAGAGGGGAAGGGAAATAATTTGATTGGAGGACTCTACTAGAGAATGTTTCCAAAGAATGCACTCAGAAGCTGGATTTATATCACGCTTGTCCCTGCGAACAGTTGGTGTGGGAGTCATTCTGATCCTTCAGAGTTGTTCTTTCTTACTGAAAACAGGAACTTGATGACAGGACTTTGGGACCCAAATATTACATCCATTCTTCTTCTGTCATAGCTTGTGTCAGCTTCTCTTAAACTCATTGATTCATTTTATGTATTCTCTTTCCAGGACTACCTACACTCAAATCGTACATTTATTAATTCAAAATTAATAACAACTCCTCACATTTCTCCACTGTTAACTGAATTTTCACACATATTTGCAATCAAGACAAAACCAAGAAGCCTGACTCATCTTAATTTATTTCCAATGAGAAACAAATAAAAGATTTTTCTATCTCTTTGACATTCTCTGCATACCCACTTATGTTAGAAATACCAAGCCTGAAAGTGATTTTTTTTCTTTGCTTAATGTTTTACTTGTAAGAGATAACAGCCTTATGGCGATCAGCCCCCAGTGTTATGATAGGATTTTAATTTAGAAACAGATGATGAGCATTTCACTGTAAGGCATTTTTCAGATTTATAGAGTCATAAACCTAATGGCATTTTAGGAGCGTTCACAATGGAGAGCAATATGGAGCACTGGGATAATTGTCACAAATAGAAACGCTATTGTGCCTGGAAATTCTTTTACATTTTAACAGTTTTAAGTGTTTCTTTTTCTCTCAGTGAATACACTGAAAGACAGTTAAAAGGAGTTTTTTTTTTTTAATTTTGCATATAAATACTAAAAGCCCCTGATGATTAAATGAGTTTAAAAAATACAAAACTTGAACTAAGTAACTTTTAATCTAAAACAAAAATAGCAATTGCATCCCACTTTGACTCCTACCTTGGATTAGTTAATTTTATTTGATTAGAAAAGAGGAGGGAAGCTTCTCACTTTCAAACATCTTTTCTCTCTCTCCTGCTTAAATATTGACTCCTAAATTCAATAAATAATCTTCCAAATGACTGCCATTGATTATTGCGACTAAAGTCACGTACATGTATCCACTCCTAGGGGACAAAAACATCTTAAGAGTCACGAATCAGTGACATATCTTCTTTGAGAAATAAAAGAATATTGTTATTCTTATTTTATCATTGTCATTATGGTATGTCTTGATTACTTTTCTCTTGTTTTTTTTTAAATGTATTTAGGACAAGGTCTATAGGATCTCACTATGTAGACTGGACTTGTGGTGATTCTCCTTTTATAGCCTCCCAGGCACTGGGATTACAGGTGTGTGCCACCACGCCCAATCTCAATTGCTGTCTCAGCATGCCTGGGATTTCAGGCTGGCACTGAATGGCAGGGATCGAGCCCAGCCATGGTGCTCTGCCTAAGCCGGGCTTTAGTCTGTGGAGCTATCTGGCTGGCCCTTGATTACTTTTCTCTTGTCTCTGGGTCAAAATAGCTGACATCCAAAATGAAGGAAGGAAAGGTTTATTGAGCTCCCAGTCAGCGCAGGTTTCAGTCCGTACTCAGCTGGCTCCAGGACAGAGTGGCACATGGAGGCCCAGGGCAGCCATTCATGGCAGTGGCAAGAGCAGGCAAATCAGTCTCCCTTACGCTGCATTCAGGCTATGGACCCCAGGCGGGTGTAGCACTCACACCCTAATCCCAGCACTGGATCATGAACTGGTCACAGACTCTAGAGGTCTGCCCTACGCCTGCATGAGGCTTTGGGGGGACAACTAGACACAAACCAAGACATGATGTAAAGCTAAAAAGTATTTTCACTCTAGCCAATGCTTTTGTATTTGAATCCTGTCAATATGTTGATGCAGACCTGTCTTTCATTTGGAAAGTAATCAGCTTTCCATTACTCATGTGAATTGGAAGAAAAGAGTCATGTGGATAATTCAATAGCAAATCGATAAAACTTCTTCCTTATTAGGATTGTAGTATAGGATAGCTCATGTAGCAGATTTTCTTTTCTAATTCTTTTAAGATAAAATGAATGGTTTATTTTATTTTCCAGATATACATGCATACCAGATTTTTTAAAAAGAAAACAAGCATGCTGTAAAGGTATGCTAGACAGTAATACTGAAGTGCTGCTGAAATTGTACCTTCCACACAACAAAGGAGCAGAGTGGACCCAGCTTGCATTCCGATGCTCGCTGTAATGAGTATTCGTTTTCAAACCATATTTCTTGAGTGCTGTTATAAACAATTTTATGCTGATTCTTGGAACAGAAAAAAAGAGAATGAAATCACACAACTGAGTGCGGCTTAAATAAGGGGCTAAGATATCCCTGTCTTATAGTTTTGTCTGCTGAGTTCTACCTCTGATGTTCAGGCAAATTCTTTTTCTTTACATTTGTCTATCAATCCATGTCTTCTGTGTTAGTCCTGAATTTTTCCATACCGGTCTTTATATTTAGGGTTCATTCCTATGTCCCATCCCCATTAGATGCAAAGTAGAGTTAATCACTTAATACTCTGTGAAGTATTCAGTGGAAACATTTACTTACAAAGGTCAGTACCTACCTTGGCTGCTTCTGGGCCCAAATTCTTTTGTTCTCGTCCATTCTAAATTTTGGTTAGCTTTTCTTCTAGTCCTCTTCTGAGCTGATTTTCTGAAACAAGGTTACCAATTCCCAGGGCCCTGGGAAACAAATTTATGCCAGGGATGCCTGATCTGTAGTTCAGATTTTACTCTTGAGCTTTTGACCCATATATCCAAATATCTATAGAAATACTTTTCTTTGGCATTTCTTTCCTTTTTTCTTTCCTTTCTTCTTTCCTTTCTTCCTTTCTTTCTTTCTTTCTTTCTTTCTTTCTTTCTTTCTTTCTTTCTTTCTTTCTTTCTTTCTTTCTTTCTTGTATTTTTAGGGAAGGGTCTACAGGGTATTGATAGGACTCATAGTGATCTGCCTGTTTGCAGCCTCCCAAGAGCTGGTATTACAGGCACATGCCATTACGCCCGGTCTCAATTGCTATCTCAGCATGCTCCAGAAGTGGAGCAGACAGCATGGCAGGCCCTGGGATTGAACCCCCTGTCCTCTGTGACTGCTTGCAGGCACTTTAATCTGCTGAGCTATTTGGTTGGCCCTTCCTTTTACATTTATTAACCATCCAAGAACTCAACATATCTAGAATTTAGCTCCTCATTTTCTGTTATCTCTTCTTTATGTTACTCTTAGGTTAAGTTAGATTGTGGCTTTCTTCTGTAAAAGATGACGCCTGACATTTCACCTAATACTATGTTCTCAAGCTCCATCTATTTTCTGTTTTTGTATTTTAGGGAAGGGCCTATAGGGTGTTCGAGGTCTCACTACTAGATTGAACTTATAGTGATCCACCTGTTTCCAAGAGCTGGGCTTACAGGTGCACACCACCATGCCCAGTCTCAATTGCTGTCTCAGTGCGCACTGGGCCCAGGGATTGAACCCCTGACCCTTGCACATGCTTACAAGTGCTTTAATCTGCTGAGCTATTTAGCTGGCCTGGTCCATCTATTTTCTGCAAAACATATGCATATATATGGACATGTATATGTATATACATCAGTTCCTCAAAATGAACATAACTGTGATTTATTACAAATATATACTAATAAAAAAAATAAAATTGAGCCTATATTTTTACCTGTCCTTCTGTCTCTGTGTTTACCTCACCCAGCCCATGGTTCCACCCACACCATTCTTCACATGTGAGTCATTCCTATTTATTTATTTATTTTTCGGAACTGGGGAATTGAACTCAGGACCTTGCCCTTGCCAGGCAGGTGCTTATTCTACTGAGCTACCTTCCCAGCCCAAAAGTTGAGAAGGATTTTTTTTCTTTTTTTTGGCTGGCTCAGGCTGCCTTCAGGGTAGATCTGCAGATTAAACTGCAGTGTTCTGTGCATGACTATGTTTTCATAAGCAGGCGCGTAAACAACTGAGCTAAGCAGCAGGCCCCCATGTGGGTCATTCCTAATCTCTTACTTTCTTTCCTGTCTTATGTTGAATTCATCAACTCCGATGGATTTGGACACAGTGACCATTCTGTGTCTGCCTTCCTCTCTTGGACACCATTTTTATCACTGTACCCTGAGGCATGGCGAACACTCTACCGGTGTCATGGCTTGTGTTCTGATGTCTCCTCAGAGCCTCAAGTGTCCATAGATGCTGTGTAGAGGTAGCTGGATCTAAGGTGTGTGACTGATTCATGGTACAATATTAGCATTAAGAATATTAATATTGAGGGTGGGTGATTGCTATGACAATGCACTGATTGTTTTAGTGTCATCCTAATATCAGTCTCCTAGACACAATATAAGGGACAGAAAAAGGCTTGTCTGTCTCTTTGTTACCTTCTGCCTGCCTTGAACTGTTTTTCCTTTGCGATACCCGTCTGCTGTGCTGCCTGCCCTGGGGACAGCCAATTATGGACTGAAACCTCTATAAACTGTTAGCTAAATAAAACATTCCCCTTTACCTTTGGTGGTCAAGTGTTTTGTCTCAGCAACAAGCAAAGAAACTAAGATTTTAAGTCTGAAAATATCTGACAATACTGCCTTATCTAGCTCCAGTCTCCCATATTTTTACAGAGTCTATGTACCAGGTTTCAAGTCTTTCAATCAGTCGTTGTTTTCATGATAATAGCCATCTGCAGTGAATTTTGAGAATGAGATAGAAATAATTTGGAGTAGACCCACACCACACTGTCATGCTCTTAGTTACTCTTCTCTTGTTGCTGGGACAAATACATGACACTCAGAACAGAAGAAGGAAAGCCTTATTTCGCTCACAGTTACTGGAGGTTTCAGTCCATATTCAGCCAGGTC
>PVKA01056076.1:0-10050 GCA_004027165.1 Ctenomys sociabilis
TAGCAGCACAATGTGTGATAGCAAAATCTTGGAAACAACCAAGATGTCCATCACATGAAGAATGGTTGAAAAAGATGTGGTATTTCTATAGAATGGAGTATTACTCAGCTATTAAGAATGATAAGTTTGAAGCATTTATACTGAAGTGGATGCCACTTGAACATATACTCATAAGTGAAATAAACCAGACACACATGTGCAATGTATTAATTTATCGAATCTGTCTTGTTAAGATGTCTTGAAACTGTCTGATTGACATTTTAGTTCAATAAAATAATAAATAAATAAAAGAAATTGCATATATATATATATATATATATATATATATATATATCAAAACACATTTTAGCATTCCCTTTCCTTGCACTGTTGCTGACATACAAAGTGTGATAAGAATGACAGTGAGTGGTTAAATTTTAAACATTTATTTCAGTAAAATGTGCTATTAATCTCCCATAACATACCCATGTTGACTTGCAATACACCTATCCATTCGTTCTTTCCACTTAATGAAGCAGTTCTGTAAGTCCTCTTTCATGAGTGTCCTTATGAAGTATGATCAGAATGTGGTAGGTGTGGCTACAAGTGCCATCCAAGGGAATGAAGGCTCATAAGAACATTATGGTGTGCTTTCGTCCACCTTGTTCATTGGATAGTTCACCAGACAACTTCTGATTCTTCTGCAAAGTTGAAAATACCATGATAGATAAGCATTTTGAATAGATTCAGGACATCAAGACAGCCATGATAGGATAACTAAAGACATTCATGATAAAGGGCTTCCACAACTGCCTCAGAAAGTGGTGAGAATGATGGGATAAGTGTGTTAAAAGCAAAGAAAAAAGAAGTTTTTGAAGGAGACTAATGGAAATGTATCTTTTACTGTAATAATAGTTTCGTTATATAAACATTAACTTGTGCCTTTGATCACAGCTCACAGCTACCATTTTATGCTCTATAATCAATAATCAATTTTGCCTTTATGGAATCTGTATGATTTTTATTTTGTAATTAGAATAATTCCCAAAATATACAGCAAAAATATGTCCTACTCATTTTTAAACTGCAAAACCAATTCCTTTTATGAACATGGATTTATAATATTATAAAATACTTTGTTTTATTTTCCAGCGTATTAACCTCTATCTAAATTAATATTCTTTAAAAGTGCTTAAGAACCAAATGCCATTTTCATATAATAGAATCCTCCAATCTATTTTCAGCTGTGGCACAGAAATCTTTCTAGTCTACATAATGTTTAAATAAATATTTTCCAAGTATATTCGGATTATTTTATTCAATGATTCTGCTCCAATGAACAATTTACAATGTATTAAATCACCTTTATTTCTGAGTACTATTTAGACAAAATTTTGTCTATTCAGCTAAAGTACTCCTTTTTAATTAAAAAAGATTCCTTTGTTATTGAAAATTATCTCCAAAATATAAAATCATATGTATGTACTGATATTATTTAGAGAAAAATGGAATCTATTTAGCTCCTTCCCATAATTTTTATGGCAACTATTTTAAAGACAATAGTCATTTAAATTTAATATTGTCTAGTGTTTTGGAAACTCCCAATTAGAACATTATCATTTGTTGTATAATGAAATCAATGTTGGAATAAAAAACTCCAACTTTAACAGAGCAATTCAGTTGGGTTTTGGTTATAGGAGAGTTTCTTTAATACGTTGTTTCACTCCTCCAAACTAAAAATTATCTTTATGAATATTGAAGAAAACTTTACTTTCTACAGTATTTTTTATAATGTATCTGCAGTGAGGCTACAGCATGAGATTTTATGCAGAATAAGGAGAAAGTAGGCTTTTGTTCTATACACATTAGGTTCATGAAGTATATAAGCATTTTTAAAACCCTAAACAGAGTCTGACAGACCTATGCAACTGAGGTAATGTAGTATTCTGCCAGCCATCTAGAACCATTCAAAGCCTCTGGAACTCCTCATTAGGGCATAATGAGGGAACAGTCATAAATACATTCGATTGATTATGCATTACCACTATTGCTTGCATTTGCTTTCAGTACTGGTTAGGTCTATATTGGACTCTTAATTAATAGTTTGCACTACTTGTTGGTGGAAACTTTGAATATATGTCATCAAGGTAGAAGTAACTTCTCTGCTTGATTTAGTAAATTTAGTAAAAATGCTAATTCCTGCTAAGATTTACTTACTACAGTTCAGGCACTGGAAGATGCTTTCTGTTTCAGCTCATACCTATAGGATTAAGTTAATAAAGTAGGACTGGAATTGGAATCATCCCTGGCCATCAATGCCAATCATACATTACCTCTCTTCCAACCTTAATTACACTTTCTTATGTTTTCTCTACTACATCAGTTAAGGCATAACCAATAACAGAGGAAATAGTAACTAAAACAAAGAGATTTCATATCAGAAATGAAGTACACAGGTCATGGATGAATTCGGAAACTGAGTACAAGACATTGCAGCTGTCTATAAGAAACAGCAGGAAGCCATCACTACTTCAGGGTTAGGGACTAGAGATGATGCTGATATAACAGTAACACATATTTGAAGACCTTTATGTGTCAAGAATTGTTTGAGACACATTGTGCATTAATTATATCTATTTCATTCTAACGCTAGCTTAATGCTTTGGCATAACATGAACTCCGTTGTAAAGTTGCAGGTAGAGTACAGTTACTTAGCTTACCTGAGATCACATAGCATGATTCAGTCTAAGCAGTCTGACTTCATAAACAATGTTCTTAATCTCTACTGTGCCACTCCTTCCAGAAAGAAAACTATGCTATTTTCCTCTTGGTCATTCCATACTCCAGCAATGTACAGAAATTATGAGTTCTATTTTCACGTCGTAGCACTATAGTAGTCTTATGACGAAATAACAAATGATTCTGTAAGTAATCCAGCTTTCATTAAAACATTTCTATTTTAAAGATGCAATATATATGTGGTATAAATTATCTTAGTTCTTTTTTTTTTCTTTTTCTTGGGGGGGGCAGAACCGGGGATTGAACTCAGGCCCTTGTGCTTGCCAGGGAAGCACTTATTCTAGTGATCCATCTCCCTAGCCCCTATCATAGTTCTTTTGAACCACATACTTTGATTTTTTGTCCAATGGAAGTGTACAATACTCTCTGTTCCTATTCTATTTTGGCTTTTAACAGAATATCATAGACATACTATTCTCAAAAACCACAGTTTCCAGTTGCTTCCATATACTGGAATGTGCTTTATCACTGAAGTCATGCTAATCACTTTCCCCTAATTATAACAGAATAGGTGCAAGAATTAACTTAAGATATAAAAGTGGAACACTTAAGGTCCAAAATGGAGCACCCACTTAACAAGAACTGAAGTAATTTTCATTCTTTTGTTAATACGTAAACATACTAAAGTTAATATTTTAAAGTGTGTCTCTTTGCAAATGTAAAGTTAAATCTGTTCTAAAATACCTGGACATTTTAAATTTTGATAGCTATTCACAATATTGGACAAATAATATGAAATTTTCTTGCACGGCATTTGGACAAATTCAAGTTCCCATTTTCATTGTTGGAAAATACCAGTTTGCTCAAACTCTAGTAAATATAAACTGATATAAATCTTTTTGCATTATGTCACTCTCATAGGCCCTAAATATAGAATTACTGTATTTTTATTTCTCCTCTTATAAATGGGCATGGACAGTTTTCATATATTCAAGTGCAATTAATGTATCTTATTTAAATTACTAATAGTGTTTACTTTATTGGATTTTTAGGACTTACTATTCAGTTGTTAGGGCTGGCCAAATAGCTCAGTAGATTAAAGCACCTGCAAGCAGGCACAGGAGCCAGGTGTCGATCCCTGGACCTCCGTCCCAGCCCTGCCCCCAGGGCACACAGAGACAGCCCTTGAAACTGCGCATGGTGGTATCCTCCTGTAATCCCAGATCTTGGGAGGTTATAAACAGGGGGATCACTAAGAATCCAATCTAGTAGTGAGACCCTGAACACCTCATAGACCCTTCCTAAAATACTATCTAAATATAGGTATAGATATAGATAGATAGTTATTACAAATTGGTTGATATCCTTTATATATTAAGAAAATGGACCACTTATTTGGAATTAAATTTGCAAGTAATTTTCCCAGCTTCTTATTTCTCTTTTGTTATTTTAATTGTGTAGGTAGATGTGTGTATATAGTTTTTACAATATATTATAACTACTTTTTAAAATTAATTTTATTGAGAAATACCAATGAAATAGTTTCAAAACCTATTAGTAGGACAGTTTCAATAATTAATACATTGAATATTGTTGTCTTTGTAGTGGTTATTCATAGTACAAGATGCAGACATGATATCCTATCCAAACAGTATTAGCACAAATCTTTCTTCTCATTGAATTAAGAGAAAGTAGCTATATATCTATCCTAAATATTTTGTATACACAGATACAAAGTGATCCTTCATTTGTATCCTCCCTTTTGTTTAGTTTTGTTAAAGGTGGGTATTCCATTGTCATTTAAATATTGTAGGTGCTTGAATTCAAGAAATAATCCAATATAGTCCAGTAGTCCATAATAGTAGTAGTTTATCCTTAGAACTAGCAATGTCAGAAGTTGTTGACTAGAGCCTTTTACAGCTCAGCATATTAATATGCTTTTATTTTTTATACCTCACTTTTATACTTTTCTGCTGGATGATTAAGACCAAGGTAAAGCAATATGTGTCTAAGATTTTGGATATTGAGAGAGATAGTGAAGTTAAGCTCAACTGCCTATTTTATAGGTTAATAATATTAAGCTTTTCTTCTGCAGGATTAACAACTTAAGTTTGCAAAATTTAGAGAAAAAAAATAAAGAAAAAGAAAGGCTGCAGGACGTTCAACATTTGGGCCCTCTTAAGGTCAGTGAGGATTCAAGACATAGGAGAACCTGTACTGTAACATCATATAACTCATTTGTGTCCAAAATTTTCTGATCAAGGAGATTATGGGTCCACAGAAGAAAGTGACCAATGATGTAGAGTGTGCCTAAGGAGAGTCCCATGGAGAGAAAACATTCTCTTAGGCTTTCACAGAGAGCAAATTGGTCAAGCAATGGCCGTGACTCATTCACATGGCTGACACTGACAAACGATCTACAAACATCTCTACATGGTTTCAGGGTAAATCCTGAAGGAATTTGACTGAATTTATCAGATACAGAAGTTATATTTCTTGCTCTATAGGTCTTGCTTTATCTAACTACTTATTAATACCCTTCCTGACAAAATCAGATATACTTACTAACCAAGAAATATGGAGCTGAGGATTTAGGTCAGTGATAGAATCCTGCTCGAGAAGGCGCAAGGTCATGACTTCGATCCCAAACAGAAAAATAAATCAATCAACTTATCTATTTGAAGGACAAATATTAAAAGTTTCAAAATTAGGCCAGTGAGATCATTCTGGATGCAACAGGGATGGTTGTTATGGTTTTCCAATTTTATTCCAAGCTATTTATATCTTATATTTCAAAACTTCACTTTGGAGGAAGTTGCCCAGCATTTATTCATTGTTTTCTCTGTTTCTGATTTATGGAAGCATTTTGGAAGCCTTTTCCCGAAAGTGATTAATAATAATTCATTGAATCATATGATTCTAACACTATCACTAATTCTACTGGCACATTCTTGGCATTTGTTATGTAGATCAAAATTGTATTAATATAAAGGTATGTGAAAGAAAATCTCCAGGGTGGGGATGTAGCTTAGTAACATAAGTTTCTGCCTCACAAGCATAAGGTCCTGAATTTGATTCCCAATTTGGGTTATCCCAAATACCAAAAAAAAAAAAAAAAAAAAAAAAAATCAACTATCTCTATTATTGGCAAAGAGTGAGATTCCCTGAACTATTTAATTCCCACCAAGGGTAAGAAATTTAACAAATCTTTGACAATTGTCCTTTGAGTTCTATTTTATTTTACCTTGGTTACATTTTGAAATACTCTTGGTTAAATTCTGAAATATTACTTTGAGCACTCAATATTAATATTATCTGGTAACATAATTAGTGTTCATTGTTTATTAACCCCACAAATTTCATTTGAATTCCAACATAATTCTTAGTACTGAGCTAAACTGCAACCTGGTGTATGCCTATGATGACACAAATCACTCCCATGATTATTTTTACTTTCTTCACTCATTATGTAACTTCAGTGTTATTCTATTGAGCATGTATTATAAAGGCACTATACTAGGAGCTGGAGATGTTTGTCCATGTAGGACCTTATATTCTGGTTCAATTAATGAAGATCATTCTTTAATAGCATCATGCTCTACTGCCAGTCTATAGCACTGGCTCTGTGTGCCTCTCTCACCTCTTTCCTCCATCAGTCTCTGAAAAATGTAAATGTCCTTTTCACACTATAACTTGATTGACTTGAATTTTTTCCTCATCGGGCTTGAACCCTTCTTCCATGTTTTCAAGTTTAGGAATGTCATCTGTCACTTCCCCTAATGTCTATTTGATGTTTTTTCCTGTGACTCTTCAGTATATTTACTATTGCAATAATCTCAACACACAACCCTTCAAAATAATTTCCCTCACTCATATTATTCTTCTCCCATTATGTCTTTTTCCCTCCATCCTTTAGGACAAGCATATAACTCAGTAAGGGCACATTCTTCATAGCTGTGTGACCTTGAGTAAGTAAAATGAGATAAAGCATATTTCCTAGTACATAGAAGACATATTTTTTTGCTCCTTACTCAACATGATTTTCTGTGAATATATCTCTGAACACACACACTATCCCATGAAATAATCTGTGTCACCACTGAATTGAAAACACTCCTTGTCTTATAAGAAAAATTCATATCTTAGAATGATGTGGTTTTGTATTTTTCTGTCTCAACATATCATAAATATCTTTATGTGAAACTTTGATCCTTGTGTGCCTGTTAACGTGCTTCACAAATCAGTTCCTCCATAACAGAGATACTAGACCTTCAATAAATGCTTGGTGTTATATTTGTCTGTATGTAGAAATAGAATAGCAATGTCTAACATTCTAATATCTATTGCTATAAAACATGATTCTAAGAAATCAAAATTTGAAGACCTGATTCTCTTTAGTAATGCTTATTTATTGATTAACAGGTGACAATATAGCAAAATTTAGCAAGACTCAAAACATTCTTTGTTATTGGAAGTCTCTTTTCTGTATCTCTTAATTGGTTTCAGGCTTCCAGAGGGAAATGGATTCAAAACTAGTGACTGAAAATATCAAGATAGAGGAAGCAGGAAATTAACATATTTAATTATAGATTTTGAATGACTTCAAAGGAAACTCAGTTTTTCAAGGGATTAAACCAGGACCTGAGTCGTTATTACAAGAGGCCACTTGAGCCTCGATTTAGCCATTTTCTGGCACATTCATTGACAGGAATAATTTAATGATTGTGACTTATCACCAAGTATAGGAAATAAGGTCCTCTTGGAGTCATAAAGCTTTTAAATGTGAAAAATATTTTGTAAATATTTGAGAACGGTGAAACGTGTGAGCTAGTTTCATATTGTCCTACCAATTATAAATGTGTTATTTCTGGAAAGCAGGTCTCTTTAAAATTGCATATGCTTAATTCCTTGCCAAGGAGGTGAGAGAAAAACATTGTAAGCCTCTTTATACCCAGATGGGGCCAGGTGTTGTTCATTAACATGGAAATAGTGCAATTACTGCCAATTAAGATTTTTTAAAACATTAAAATCTGTGGGAACATAGATGACCTATAAAAAATTTAAAAATATATACATATTAGTGCTTTAGGTTCCTACAAGGCATATAGTATAACTTGTAGTCTTAATTACACAGCACTTCAAGTTGATTTCCCTTGCAGAATGCTGCACATGTGGTTGGAATAAAAGGTTAAAGGATGTAGCTGAGCCTATAATCATAACCAAATATTGAGATTTTATTGTTGTCTATATTGATTGAAACATTATATTGATTTTTCCTTCCATAAATATTTATTCAGCTCTCATTGTGTGTAAGGAACTATGTTCAATGCAAAGCATTCAGTGATGGATGAGGTAGACATAATCTCTGCCTCCATGGAGCTTAGTCTTTGGCTCCACACAAACACAAAATAAATATGCAAATGATCACATTTATTTATCAAGATTGTTATAGAAACTCCTGTGAAATCAAAAGATTCTATTAGGAAACACAGTGCAGACTATGCTTGCTGGCACATATCTATAATTATAGCTACTGAGAGATGATTGAAACTTCATTTCATCCCTGTCTCAAAATAAATGTTAAAAGACCAAGGCATGGTAGTGCATGTCATTAACCCTAGCCCTCAGAAGGTTAAGGCAGGAAGATGACTGTAAGTTCAAGACCAGCCTGGGCTACATAGTGACCACAAGAATAGTTTGAATTACTTTATGAGACCCTGTCTTTAAAAAGAACTCAAATAAAAATAACAAATTGGGAGTATAATTTATCATTAGAATACTTGCTTAGCAGGTGCAAAAACCTGGATTTCATTCACAGTATTGGAGAGAAGAAAGAAAGAAAAAGAGAGACAGACAGACAGACAGGCAAGCAGGCAGGCAAAGACAGAGACAGAGACAGAAACAGAAGCAGAGGGGCAAGGCAGAGAGAGAGAAGAAAAATTATGAAAGGAGTTGGGTAGACACTGTTTAGGCAGTGTTTGAAAATTCTATGTACACAGGTCATTTTGATGGAAATCTGATTGGACAGAGATAACATCTAGATGAAGAGAGCAAGCAAGGGTATGGCAGCAAAACGTAAGAGTGCGTTGGAGGCCTGGAAGCACAAAATTCCCAAAGCACCTACTAGCAAATGCTAGTATCTATTGATGATGTATTTTGTTACCAATAGATTTAACTTGACAGCAAACACACCTTTCTGCTGCACCCTACATTGTGGTAGTTTACTTTTTACAGTATTAGCGTCATTTGGGGCTAAAGCGGTGGGGCTTAGAGTAATATCTTTCTAGCTAACCTAATAAGGTAGCAAAATCTTCTCATTAAAAATAAGTGAGCCCATCCTGAATCAAACACTGTTATCACCTTGCTAGCTTTGGTACAATGTTAATACATTAATTATGTTTCCAGGGAAAAATAAATCATGCTACTGTCTCTGAAAACTGCAGCCACGTAAATAGAGGCATTTTAATGGGAAGTTCTTAAATTGTAGTGCTTTAGGCCTCTTGCCTGACCATGGTAATATTATATATGGATTTCAAATCTCTAGGGTTATGTAGTGACTAAAAAAGCCAATGGGCAAAGATTCCTAAAAAATGTATCTTGAGAAGTTCTAAGGAACTAAAGTGACATGGAAAAGCACCGTAGGATTTCATAAGCTTCAATTTGCCCTCTTTGCATGGGTGAAGACAGAAGGCCAGATCCATCCAATTCAGCCATAATCCTTCTGGCACAAATTAGCATTAATCTGAAGTTTAACAAATATTTGAATCATTACTACATGCAGTTTGCTTCATAGGCTAAAAATCTAACGTTAGTGTCTATTTGGGGGTCTATTTTGGTATAAGTGTAGGATGGAAGTGAACACATGGAAAACGAGTGTTTGTGTTTTAACGTTTAGATCTCTAATCCATTTTGACTTTAACTTAGTGCATGGTGATAGAGCTGGGTCAAGTTTTAGTTTTTGGCATGTAGAAAGCCATGTTTTCCAGCACCATTTGTTAAAGAGGCTATCTTTCTCCCAGTGAGCTTGTGTAGCCCCTTTGTTGAAGATAAGATGGCTGAGTGTTTTCGTAGATGCTTCTGCATATTCTAATCTATTCCACTGATCCTCAGGTCTATTTTGTTGCCAATATCAAGTTGATTTTATCATAGTGGCTTTGTAGTATAATTTCAAATCAGGAATTGTGATGCCTCCTGCCTTGTCTTGATTGGCCAAGATTGCCTTTGCTATTCTAGGTTGTTTGTGGTTCCAAATAAATTTTAGGATTGATTTCTCTATATCTGGGAGGTATGTTGGTGGCAATTTGATAGGGATTGCATTAAATCTGTACAGCA
>PVKA01056077.1:0-10054 GCA_004027165.1 Ctenomys sociabilis
TTTTTTTTTTTCTTTTTTTTTTTTTTTTTTTTTTTTTTTTGTCTTTTTGAGACAGGGTCTCACTATGCAGCTCAGGCTGGCCTTAAGCTCACTTTGTAGCTCAGGCTGGTCTCGAACTCACAACAATCCTCCTGCCTCAGCCTCCCGAGTGCTGGGATTACAGGCATGCGCCACCACGCCCGGCTCAATCTCCTAATCTTAATACCCAGACAATAATAACAATGGCAGCAAGCTCATAGGATTATCCCAGTTATGACCAGTGAGCACCTCTCCAGCCTTGAGCTAAGCACGGTTCCTGACCTCTCTCCTCCTTGCTTGTTCTGTTGCAGTTGTTGGTGCTTAGCTGTGCAAAAGGACAAAGTAACTAGTAGATGCCACTAGCATAACACAGATGATATAAGGTAATCAAGGTAGCAAAACACAGGCCCTAGGATGCTCAGCTCCCTGCAGGTCATTCAGCAATTGACTAGTGACAATTGCTCTTCCTGATGGGTGAACGGAGTGTATATCTCCCTGTTGTCAAAAAGTAATAATATTAGATGGTTTCTGAGAGTCCTATTTCAATGATCATATCTGCCATTTAAAAAACTGCTTTTTAGGATTTGCTTTTTTTTTTTTTCAGTACTGGGGATTGAACTCAGGACCTGTATTTACCATGCAGGTACTTCTTCTACTGAGCTATCTTACTTGTTTGGTTTTTGAGACAGGATCTTACTATATAACTCAGGCTGGCCTCAAACTCTCACAGTCTTCCTATCTCAGCCCCCTAAATGCTGTGAATACAAGTTTGTGCTACCACGCCTGTATTGTTTTTAATTATAGTGGATTCTCTTGAGTCTATGAGGTGGTAGAGGAGGTATTATCCTTCCTACTAAAAAAGTAATTATTAATTGTACTTGAATTATATAACACAGAAGAATTTTGATAATTTCTCTGAAAATATAGCTGTTGATGATCCAGTAGTATTCTCTGGGAAGGTAAAAGGGTAGCTCAGATTTTCTTCACGATTTCCTGAAATCTAATTGTAAATCCTGGGCGATTTTGAGTCCAAGGATAATAACTTATATTGAATTGGTCAGGAACTTAAAAATTGCTAATGCCACAAATAATTTATTATTTCACTTATTCCAAGAATGTAAGACAATGACTTTCATAATTCACAGACCAAAGTAGAAATAGAAACATACAGAGCACACAAAGATATAACATGACTTAACAATATCCTTCTGAAAAACAAAACTGTAAGTAGCTAAACAGTTTTCTACATGGAAATAGAGGTAGTAATTTAATCATAAATTACAATTCTACTTGAACAGAATACATGGGGGAGAATATATAGTCTTCAAAAACCTGTACAGATACATGGGGCAGAATATATAATCCTCACTCTGGTGATACACAATTATATTTCCAAATAATGTCATCTTCTCTCACTGTTCATTGTATTGGTACAGCCTTGACTTTGAAAAGAACGCTTCACAACAAAGAAAGCCGACACATTAAAATCAATATGGAGGAGCTGGGGAGATGGATCAGTGGAGTAAGCGCATCCCTGGCAAACGCAAGGGCCTGAGTTCAATACCCAGCTCAGCCAAAAAAAAAATTGTTATGGACTCATGGGATAGATATTAATATATGATAACTGGATCCTCTTTCTTGAATTCTACACAAGTGTTTGTTTGCTGCTTATTTTGCTTAATAAATATAAAGTAAATGAATTCTATCAGTCCATCACTAAAATGCAGCTCCTGTGAGGATTTCTTATTCCTAAGAGAGCAAGACAACGTACTTTGTTTACTGAACAGAATGATGGAATCACATTTTGGCAAAATTATAGAGAGTAAGCAGATGGGGAATGGGAGAGAACCCATGTGGGCAGGAAAAATCATGAGTTTTCATCACATAACTAAAATATAAAGGAAAACTCTCTTAGGAGCCCGATGGGTCACTTGATTCAACAACAGTGATTTATTTTTCATTCAGCAAGTGTTCTAAATTTTGAGGTTAGAGGGAGTCTTGTGACATATGGCTCTCAGCACCAGCTGTGACAGAGGAAAAAGGGCTGTTGATAGAATAATTCTGCCTCAGATAATGAGATCCTTTCCTGGCTTCACAGGAAATTTTAGAATGGATGTCAGCCAACAAACCCATCTTCATTTGCCCGTTCCTTTTAGCTGGCACAAACAGTAGACATTTATTTCTCTAAAAATTAATTATCTTTTAAAAATCTAATGGAATTGTTTCACAGAATAGTCTGGCTTACATTTCAAACCAGGTAGAAAGCTCTACAACAACTATCTTTCTTGGTGGCTTATTCCATTCAT
Source organism: Ctenomys sociabilis (assembly GCA_004027165.1). NCBI lineage: Eukaryota > Metazoa > Chordata > Mammalia > Rodentia > Ctenomyidae > Ctenomys > Ctenomys sociabilis. The sequence goes on from PVKA01056077.1 coordinate 2,325, forward strand.
CCTTGTCTTTGTTTCATGCTGAGCATGATGTCATAATTATCAAGGATGGGGAAACCAGTCAATAATGGGAATCACTTGGGAACCCAGGAAGGTGTGGCTAACAAGGAACTCTGGGTATATCTGTAGGAGGGCCTGGATATCAGAGCAGAAATAGACAACAGCAAGCCACAGATGTTTTCTAATAGGGACTGTGGTATGAACAGATCTGTGCTTCAAAAATTCACTCTAATGATAATACACAGGACAGATGAGAAAAGAAATTCAAAGAACCTGGCAATAACACTTGGAAAGTTCTAGAACCAGGCTGAAGGGCAAAGCATTGAGAACCTAAGATAAGCAGTGGCCCTGGGGATGGGGAGAAGGAAGCAGTTTCAACACTTAATAACCAGGTCCTGTTCATTCTCTCTCTGAAACATCTTTACCGACTTAATCAAATGTCTTAATTATGTCCTTTATACCATTCTGTTTTTCTTTAATCTGAGATCCAGTTCAGGATCACATACTGTATTTGATTATGTTTCTTTAGTCTCCTTTAATCTGGAATAATGCGTCAGCTTTTCATTATCTTTCATGACACTGATATTTTTTGAGAAACACAGGTCAGTTATTCTACCAACTGTTTCTTAATTGTGTTTTGTCTGATTTTTGCTCATAAATAGATAGAGACTGTGTATTTTCAGTGGGAATATCACATGAACAAGACAGTGTCCTTCCTAGGGTCACATCTGGAAGCCACATGGTTACCACCTGCTCCTCATTGGCAGTGTTAATCTTGATTATCCAGTCAGAATTGTGTCTCATTTCTTCACTCTATAGTGGCTATTTTACCCCTTGTTACCAATAAGTAGTTTGTAGGGAAATACTTGTAGACAATGTACATGCTCTGCTCTTCAGCAAGCTTTCTTCTCTGGATTTAGTGTTTTCTGATGATTCTTATGCAAAGCAAGATTTTTTTTTATGAGCTGTTTACAAAATTGTGAGTTTCTAAATCTACTGTCCACCAGAATTTCCATTTTTTAACTGATACTTTTCTGCCTGTCTTAGCCCCTTTGGTACTGCTATAACAGAATACCTAAGAGAGGATAACTTACAAGAAAAAAGTATTTCTCACCTCTCTGAAGCCTGGGAATCCAAAGGCCACACGTGGAGAGAGACTTCTTTTGTGTCATCCCATGGCAGAAGGCAGAAGGGCAAGAAAGTACTTTGGGGTTCAGGAATTCACTCCCACAAGAACTAATTCACAGTGACAATAAGACGTTAATCCACTCATGAAAGCAGAGCCCTTATGACCAAATTATCTCTCAAAGATCCCTTGAATCCACATGGTTGCCCTAGGGATTAAAATTCCATGAAAGACACATTCAAACCGTTTCACTACTTCAAATAAGGGACAATCTACCCCATTTTACTTGCTCTGTTGTAAATTCTAGCAAAGTATTGTGAAGGCTTCCACAGAATCTCTTCAAAAGCAGAGTTCAGTAGAAGAGGGGATAGGTACTCTTCTCTTGCTCTCCTAGAAAACAAGGACAAAGAATAAGGACTTAAAGCACTCTGAAAATTACTGAATAATCAAACAAATAAATAAATAAGCAACTAGTATAGAGGTCTGTAAGAAATTAAACATCAAGATAGAATGATGCCTTCAAAGTCAAAAACAAGGAAGAAGTTTAAGGAAAATGGAATTAACAGTTCAAATATTGCAAGGGGGTAACTGAAATAAGGGCTAGAAAGCCTGCATTGAATTTGACTCTTAAGAGGTTTGTGGCAGCCAACCCAGAAGAATTTCATTAAAAGGAAGGGGGAAACCTAGACTTCAGCAAGTTGAGAACCAAACAGAAGATAAAACATAAACACTAAATTTAGAGGTCTCCACCACAAAGATTACTAGAAAAGGAATAGAAGGGGATTAAGCTATAATTCTCAGATTATGTATTGAAAGCAGAGAGAAACTGTCTTGTTCATCTTGAATTTCCAGCAATTGTTGCATGCTGGAACATAGAGAACAAAAAGTAAATATTAGCTGAATACAAACTAGACAGAAAAGTGCCCTCTGTCAGAGACCTCACACTCAAGTAAGTAAGAAATAAACAAAGTAGGCTGAATGATGGAGAGGTAGTTTTTAAAGGTAAGAGATATGCTTTTTCAAGTTTATTCCTTTAGGCATACAACTGTATGAGTTTTTATAAACAGATACAGTCATGTACATCCATGAAAAATTATATTTTCATAAGCCTAAAAAGTTTTTTCAAATCCCCTTTCCCTACCTCCAGTTCCTAGCAACCATTAATTTGATTTCTGTTACCATGGTTTTGACTTTTTTACAATGTTATATAAATGACATCCAAATAAGAATCCATTTGATTAACAAACCAAAGCCTTGTGTATTGGATATATTTCATTTAGCATAATTATTTGTGATTCATCCAAGTTGATTATTGTATACAATAGTTCATTCCTTTTTATTGGTTTGTAGTATTCTATTGTATACAAATAAAAATTTGTTTCTCAGTTGCTAGATATTTTGGGTTGCTTACAGTTATAAGTAAATACAAGCAATTATAAGTAAATACATAAATCTGCATGTGAGTCTTTGTACCAACATACATTTTCATTTATCTTGGAAGCAGGAGTGCTAGAAACAAGTTTAACTTTTGTTTTGTTTTGTTTTGTTTTTGGTACTGGAAATTGAACTCAGAACCTTGCACTTGCAAGGCAGGTGCTTGTGCCACTGAAGTAGATCATTGGCCTGAGTTTAACTTTCATCAAAAAAAAAGTCAAACTTTTCCTAAGTGATTATACCATTTCTCATATCAACTATGTTTAAGATTTATTTTGTTTTGCATCTTCCCTAGAACTTGATATTGTCATTTTTTCTTAAGTTTAGCTATTCTGTGTATAGGTTGTCCTAGTTTAGGGTGCTTCAATTTATGAATTTTCAACCTTATGATGGTGCAAGAGTGATACACTCAAGGGTGGAGGAGTTGGCTCAGTAAAGTGCTTCCCTGGCAAGCACAAGGGCCTGAGTTCAATCCCTGGTCCTGAAAAACAAACAAATAAACATGGAAGAGTGATACACTCAGCATAAATTGTACTTTGAATTAGAATTTGATCTTACAGGTTAGCAGATATAGTCTGTTACTCTTGCTTGTGATGCTAAACCATGGGAAGGAGCCATAGTTCCCAGCCCACTACAGTCATGAGACTAAGCAGGAACAATTCTTTCTCTACTGTTCCATACTGGCAGTATTCTCTGGATATAAATATTCAGTAAATTACATGAGATAGTCTGTATAAACAGATGAGATGTTCTTTTTTATGAGACAGACTTTATATTAGGCAACCTTGTCCAACTGTAGACTTATGAAAGTGTTCTAAAAAGGTTTAAGATAATCAAGGCTAAACTGTGATGTCTGGTACTTCAGGAATATTTAATGAATTTTTACTTATGGCATGTCATTGGAATATAATCCCATTTATAAGGCAAAGAGCATCTGTATAGTGATATATCCCTGCAGCTTTAACTTACATTTCTCTCTGCACTTTGCATTCCGTAAGTTATGTTGACCATCTTTTTTGTGTTTATTTGCCATGTTCTTCTCTTCTTTGGTGAAACTGTTTAAATCTTTATGTCATTTTAAGAAGTGGGTTGTTTGTTTTCTTATTATTGAATTGTGATATGCTTTACATATTCTGGATATTGCATATTCCCTTACCAGGTATGTGTTCTTGAAATATTTTCTCCAAGTCTTTGGTTTGCCTTTTCATTTTCATAAGTATCCTTCAAAGAACAGAAAATTGTAAATATTAGAAGGCGTGGTGGAGAGGGGGAGGGAAGGAAGAAGAAGATGTGCTTTGTATACATACCAACTCTCCATGATGAATGTAATCATTTGTCCTACAAACATGCACTAATAAAAATAAAAATTAAAGAAAAAAATTATATAGATGAAATCTGATTTATCTGTTTTCATTTGTAGCTCAGACTTTTGCATTTTATCTCAGAAATTTTTGCCTAATTTGAAGTCTTACATTTTCTTCTAAAAGTTTTTAGCTTTACACTTTACATTTAAGTCTGTGGTCCTTGTACATAGAAAGAACAGAAGATTAGAACATGTTTCTAGGAGGGAGAGGGGGAGAGAGAAAGAGAGAACAATTTAAGTTATATAACATAGGGTGATTGGAAAAGATGTGGAAGGAATTTGGAAAGCAGATTCATGACAACAGAAATTAATCCCTTCTCTCGCTAAAACAAAATGGAAAGAAATTAAAGTGGAAGAGGGAAAATTAAGCGATGTCTCACCATTTAATGATTTGGAAATGGTTTTCCTTTGGCATAAAGAGACAAGATCATATGATAAAAAGTGGAAGAAAAGACTAGGAAATGGTTTGGAAAATAATGACTAATATCTGGAACACATAATATGGAGAATAGGGGAAATAAGTAATCAACAAATAAAATGGAAGCTAAAGGATGTTAAGGACCCAAGTGAGTCACGGAAGCTTGAACAAGTAATTGTTTCTGCTACTCATTTTACTCAGTAGTGATTAACAACTTCAGCAGACAAATAATGAAGCCAATAGAAATGGGATAAGGTAGGTGAATTCACTGAGAAATGCCGAGAATAGTCCTGGTTAAGCAGAAAGGGAAAGAGTGCAGAAGAGAATGACAGGACAAGACACCAAGAAAGGGATGGGAATCAGTGGTCATCAGAAGTCAGGGTGAGGTGGAATACCAGATCCCAAGTCTAATGATAATTCATTTTGTTCACAAAGTGCAGTGACATATTCTGTATGTCATTTGGTATGCATTGGGCTGCGAGTAAAAAATAAAGGTTGGTCTACCTAAATAACAGAGATTTATTTTGATTTGGATTTTTTTCTCTAGTTTGTGCTCTTCTGTGACAAGAAGCCTGGAGGTAGGTGGTTCTAGGAATGGTTAAATAAATGGTACAAGCATCCCAGGACAGTGGAGGGAAGTCTCTGCTACTGCTCTGGTTTACCGTCACAATTACAAAATGACTACCAGAACTCCAAGCACCACATCTTGAATAAGTTCAATGTCCATATTCAAAGATAATAAAAAAGCAAAGAGTTTATTGACTTAGCATAAGTGAAAAATCTTCCCCAAAGTCTTCTTCTCAGTGGATTTTCCTCAGTATCCCTTGGCTAAGACTGAGCCACGTGCTAATACCATTCTGCATACAACACTAGAAAAACAAGTAATGTGTCTTCCCATTTCTATGGTGATAGTTTTGTCAGCAAGAACAAAGACTATTGGGGCTGGGGAGATGGCTCAGTGGAATAAGCACTTCCCTGGCAAGTGCAAGGGCCTGAGTTCAATCCCTGGTTCCACCAAAAAAAAAGAACAAAGACTGTTGAGTAAGCAACTGGAAGTCTACCACATAATGTTTTTAGTGGCCAGGGAGACAGCTCAGTAGAATAAGCACTTGCCTGGGAATCACAAGGTCCTGAGTTCAATCCCTGGTACTAAAAAAAAAAAAAAAAAAAAAAAAAAAAACATAATGTTTTTAGGAAACCTACACTCCTTTAAAATGACAAAAATCCCATAGCCATGAGAGGGACCTCACATTTAGTTCCCAGCCATCAGAAAGGCTACACCTTGGCCCCCTGGTGTGCTTCAATTATCTTTCAAGAGTTTCCATTGTAATATTATAAACTATTTTGTCTGGAAATTATTTACAGTCTAGAGAAGAAACAGAAATTCATCATCACACAGCACATTATAGCACCTAAGGTAGTGCATGACAGGAACATAAAGAGACCACCTTCACTTTGACACAGTAATTAGAAAGATGATTGGAACTTCATCCAAGAAAAGGACTCTCTAAATGAAGAAATCAGAACAAGCTAACTCCCATATGAGCAATAGCAGTAGAAAGAGAAAAAAGGTGATGGGCTTAGGAACTATTTAGTGACACAGAGAAAGTGTCATGAAAATACTACAAAAGGATTCATGTCTTGGCAAGACACTATACTTGAAATGAACCTGCTTTTGGAGACCTAAGCCAGGGAGTGATTGCTCTGGTGGTTAGTTTGATAATTTTCCCATACTGACAGTCACAATAGGCTTCTGCCAACCATGGAAGCAATCCAGGAAAATCAGAATTCATTTTTCCCTTAGGGTCTCCATGAAGTATAAGCTCACTGCCATTTTTAAGTACCTATTATGTATTGGCCACTATGCTAGTACTTCTCCTATGGATCTCTACTTTGACTCAATCAGAAATAGTTTCCCCCTTCGTCAGGTGTACAAAGCGAACCCTGGTGCTGTGAAAGAATTTAGCTGTGGGTAATCCAGGCCTTCATGAGTGCAAAGTACTCAGCCTGACAGATGAAAATGCATAAATCCTCCCTGAGTCACTATTGAAATATTTGCCTTGTTAAGGTTACTGAACTTGTACTGCCTTTTCCTTTTACTTTAAAAAGGCCTTGCTTCTACCTAATATCTTGATTTTCTTGTTAATGTACACTGAGACACATTGCAAATATTTCTGAAAAAAATAATTTCAGCCTTAGGTTTAGGGTTAGGGTTAGGATTATGTGTTAGATGAGGCCCCTACACTGTCTTCAGGTGTTGAACTTGGACCTCTTGTGTGTAGCAAACAAGTGGGTATTTGAGGTCAGCCAAGGGTAGGGGAATCTACATAGTAGGCAATAGGTTGGTACCCAATATGTCGCTATTTTTCTGTGCCTCACAGTGTTTGGACAATTATTTGAGTAGTTTATTGCATTTTACCTTTATCTTATTAAAAGAGTATGGAATATAAAATACACGAGCTGGTGAGGTAGCTCAGCAGTAAGTGCCTGTTTAGGAAAGCTTAGGCAGGCTCAAGAGACCACAGTTCAAACCCCAGCATATCCATATGCTTCACTAACCCTGATCTTAGGGCGGGATAAGCCAGCCAAAAAAAATAAATAAAATAAAATGTAAAATACAAATATTCATGGGATTAGAAGCATTTGTCTTACGACAACTGTGAGAGGACAGAATTTTTTACCTCTTCAGATAGTTCTTGATTGCACATTTGCTACTTTTGTTCTGTTGTGATGAAAAACACAAAATTTGGATATGAGTAAAATGCTAGAATCATATTTTCAAAGGTTATATATAAGAAGTTTATATATGTGAGATATATACATATATATACATATATCTCATATATATATATATATATATATATATATATATATATACACAAATATATATATGGCACACATAACATATGCCACAGTGTGTATCCATAGCATGTGGCCTGGACATGATTTGTCCCCCAAATGTTCATGTACTGGAAATGTGATCTGCAGTGTCAATGCTGGATGGGGGTGGGGTTAGTGGAAGGTAATTAGGTCGTAAATCTTGCAGAGGGCGGATTTGTTTCTCAGAGTGCAGGTTGTTGCCATGTGACCCCCCCACACACACCTGCAAACCAGAACTCTCCTGCTGTGTGACACCATCTGCCATGTTTTTTTTTTTTTTCCATTTATTTTTATTTTATTAAAATACAAATGTCAATCAGACAGTTTCAAGACACCTTAACCATACAGAGCCGATGAATTAATACATTGCAAACTGTTTTCGTAACGTTTTGGTACTGTACAAGGTGCATACATGAAATTATATTTACAGGTTTTTTTATAGCTGAATTATATCAAAGATTCAATAATTATTTACCTAGTGGATGACCATAGCACTAAAAGCCGACATAATA
>PVKA01056078.1:0-10054 GCA_004027165.1 Ctenomys sociabilis
AAAAAAAAAAAAAAAAAAAAAAAAAAAAAAAAAAAAAAAAAAAAAAAAAAAAAAAAAAAAAAAAAAAAAAAAAAAAAAAAAGAAGTTTGTCATAGCTAAATCTTAGAAACAACCAAATGCCTGTCAACTAAGGAATCAAAAAGAAAGATGAGGTCTTTTTATACAATGGAGTGCTACTCAGCCAAAAGGGAGGATAACCTGAGACTTTTATAGGTAACTTGAGACTATACTAAGTAAAATAATTCAAATTCACAAGTATAAAAACTATACTGTCTCCCTGGTGTGAGAAAATGAAAATAAGATCCACAACATACAACAGATATTGCAAAATCGGAAGAAATTGTTCAAAAGGAAAGAGGAACTAGGGTGGGGTAAAGGGAAGGGACCGAAAAAGGAAAAAATACAAGATGGTTATGCTACTAGTTTCTCCTAGTTTGTTGAAAACAAAGGTTGTGCTAAAGTTGTCTAGAGAAATTTTTATGCCCACATCTTAAAAGGAGGCAAGCAGAAGGGCCTGAATTCAATCCCCGGTTCTGCCAAAAAGAAATTTCTCTAGACATCTTTAAATACTCTGAGTAACTACTTTAAAGATAATACACAATATAGTAACTATTTTGTTTTGAAAATTTAACAATATTAACTTATGGAATATACATGCTATATTTGATTCATTATATAGTTAGGAGAGATTTTAACATGCTGAAAACAAGACCTACTTCTACTTATAAGTGATTTCATTTTTTAAAATATTTATTCATTTTAATGAGAAAACGAGAGCGATGAATGTTTCAATACAGGTTAGTAGGATGTTTACAATTATTAATATATTGCATATTGTCTTCAAAGTAATTCAGAGGACAACATGCAGACACAATATCTCATCTAAACGTTATCAGTACAAACTTTTATAAGCAATTTCTGATAATAGCAGAGGACATTTTATTTTTTAAATCCATCCATCCATCCATCCATCCATCCATCCATCCATCCATCCATCCATCCATCCATTTGGCACTGACCTCATGACCTATCCATGCTCTATCTGGCAGTACCAGAGACAGAACTCAGGACCTTGTATTTGGAACCAGGGTTTGAACTCAAGCCCTTGTGCTTGCCAGAAAAGTGCTTGTTCTACTGAGCCATCTTCCCGGCACCATCAGAAGATATTTTTTAAAAATCCATTTAAGCATCAGAAAGCAAATAACCCCAAGTTAGAGATAGTCACAATAGAACACAGCTTCTACCAAATCACAATTAAGTTGGTTTCTTAAACAAAACAAAACAAAAAAACCCCAGCAAGATATCCAGATAAGCAAAAGGTAAGACATTGCTTGCCTACTTTAAGATAATGGAATACTTTTTTTTTTTTTTTCATTTTAGGGAAGGATGTTCAGGGTCTCACTACTAGAGATTTTTAGTTCCTCTATATCTCTTTGACTGTTTCATGTTATTTCTTTCCTGTATTGCTCATTCAAATAATCCATCATATTTCTAATTACCTCTACTTTTTTTTTTTTTTATCCATGTCTTCTTTAGAGGCAATTATTGATTCTTTTACTGCAGTTTTTTTCAGATTGGGTTTCCTCCATATGTTTCCGTATTTGATTCTTTACTAGATGCTATGAATTCAGATTCTTTTTTTAATTTCAAAAATTAATTCGGCTCTGAGTTCCTGTACAACTTTCTGCTGCTGTTTGTTTGCTTGCAACACTGTTAATTCATACATCTCAGCTGAGCTAGTATACTCTGCACTTGTTCTGGGTGGGCACTGGGTTTCCCCCATATGTTTCTGTATTATATTCTTTACTTCATATGCTCTGAATTCAGAGATTTCTTTCATGAATTCTGTTTTGAGTTCCTCTAGACCTTTTTGCTGTTGCTTCTTCAATTCTGACACTGTTAATTCATTCATTTCATCTGAGCTCGTGTCCTCTGCACTTGTTCTGGGTGAGTTCAAGGCCTGACTGATACTGCATTTTGCTTGTCTTTGTCAATTCGTTTGGCACTGACCTCTGACCTTTGCTGTAGATCTTTGGTGCAGTTATAACCTTAGCATCTACTGAAATTCAGATATAGATCTATTAAGTCTGAGTTTATCCAGTTATGCCTGGCCTGGGTGTAGCTGTTGTGTTCAGCTCCTTCCTGCCGCAGCCTTTGGAAGTGAACCTGTTGTACCCCTCTGTTGTGCCCCTGGCCCGGGGAGCACAGAAGCTCTCCCATACACTAGCCAGGTCTGGGCTTGGGCTGGATCTGGGGGTCCTGAGAGAGTCGCATTAATTTTCACTCACTTGGCAGGCTTGGGGGCAGGGGCTCTGGAGGGTTACAGGGGTCCCAGTGATGTGGTAGAGGGTCTCACGAGGGTGCCTGAGTTTTGGGCTGGAGCAGTCCCATGGGCACAGGGAAGCTGGAAGCTCTCTCACATGCTCGCTGGACCTGGGTTTCACTGTTAGATCAGACTCATAGTGATCCACCTGTTTACAGCCTCCCAAGAACTGGGATTACAAACACCCACCACATGCCCAGGCTCAACTGCCATCTCAGTGCACACCACGGGTTGGGCCAACAGGGCCTGGAGATTGAAACCCCAGCCCCTGAGCCTGCTTGCAGGCATTTTAATCTGCTGAGCTATTTGGCGAGCCCTGGAATATTTGTTTTTAGTAATGCTTAGCATTAAAATCATAGTAACAGGATATTTGTGAATAAAGTCTTATGTAGATGTTCACTTTCCATCTGAGGTTTGTTAAATAAATTTGATCTGTGCCATTCAAAATATACTTTTAATTGCCAAAGACAGATTCTCCCAAAGTGATTTTCTTAACTTTAATGTTCTTTTAAAAAAATCATTGATTCATGTTTTTGGTGCAGGGTCTCATTATGCAGCTCAGACTTGCAATGATCCTTCTGTCTCAGCCTCCCCAGTGCTGGGATTATAGACCTTCACCACCATGCCTGATAATTTTCTCATATGCCTATATTTTTCTCTTGATACCAAGTTTTGTATAACAAGGCAGTAATCTTAGCTGCTTTTCCTCTGTTATCTCCATAAAATACAACCTTATACATTATACACATTATGTTAGTACTCAAAAAAGTCTATAACTTGAATTATAATTCTAAGCACTTGAGAATCCGATGTTTACTTGTTTCTAGAGAATTTTTTCTTGCAAAATAAATGTCTTGTTCCTATAGTCCTACTAGTATCCTGTATATATTATATAGCCTAAATATTCTTGCTTTTATGTCTCTCATTAACTTCTTGCCTGAAAAACTCCTTTTTCCTCCACCTATCTATCCATTTCTATTCCTTTAGAGAACAATTTCAAACACCTAAGTTTGCACAAAGCTGGGAAGCTTGTCTACTACAGTCCACAGTTATCCTCTTCTTTTCAGGAAGATAGAACACTACATAGTCATTTGGTCCTTACACTATTGATTAGATAAAATGAACACTCAAATGTATTTTTCTTCCTTAGTTCTTTAAGTCTAGCCTAAATCAGCGTCAAGTATATTTATAGGGGGCACTACAGTAGGTTATTTTAACTGATCAAAGAGCCAACGGTTTGGGCCAGGGATGTGGCACAATGCCTGCCTGGAAAGTGTGAGCCCTTGAGTTCAACTCCTGGTATCTCCCTGTCCTTCTGAAAAAGAGCCAATGGTTAGAATATTATGATTTATGAGAATCAACATTATTGTAATCCTTCTTTTGTTACTTGTCTAGAAACTACAGCTATGTAGAACACACATAACCAAAGAGAAGGGGTTAGATCCTTGGGTCTGTCTTGCCGGCCTCACCCCACAGGGCGTGATAAGATGGCAATTGAGACTGGGCATGGTGGCACATGCCTGTAATCCCAGCACTTGGGAGGCTATAAACAGGAGAATCACTAGAGTTGAATCCAGTAGTGAGACCCTCAACACCCTATAGACCCTTCCCTAAAATACAGAAATATACAAAGAAAGAAAGAAAGAAAGAGAAAAAAAAAAGAAAAGAACAAAAGAAGAAAAAAACTTCTAAGTAGCCAAATGAGGGCTTGGGGAGATAGCTCCACAGTTGAGGTGCCTGACTGACAAGGACCTAATCCCTGATACGTCATGCTACGCTGGCCCAGGTACCCCAGATGTGCCCTGCTGGCCACTGAATCTCCAGTGCTGGGGAGGCTGAGACAGGAGGATCACTATGAGTCTGAACTGCATAGCAATATCCTATACAAAATAAATGCTTAAAAATAAAAATAAAAACAAAAAGGTAAGTAGCCAATTAAGATGCCAACTACTTCAGCAGTAAGTCGGATACTATACTTTTTCTTTTTTGGTCTTTTTCAGACAGTCTCATTATGCAGTTCAGGCTGGCCTTGAGCTCACTTTGTAGCCCAGACTGGTCTCGAAATTGCAACCATTTTCCAGACTCAGCCTCCCAAGTGCTGGGATTATAGGCCTGTGCCATCATGCCTGGCCCAGAAACTATACTTCACTAGAAATGTTCTGACTGAGCAAAAAGATTTTAAAATCTACATGCATAAACTTTTGTCTGGATGACAATCAAACTGATATTTTAGGCTGCCTGAGGGTTCACAGCAAGGATGATGAAAAAGTCTTATCTGAACTATTTAATTATGGGCCTTTTAAGGGAGTCTTTACAGAAACTAAAGCAGATCCTGAGAAGAAAAACAAGGGTTAGAAATGTCTGGAGAGAACAGCATATGCTGAATGTTCAATGTGCTTAAAAAAACAAACAAACTGAAAATATCTGCATTGAAAAAGAGACTTAAAAGGTGCAATCTCTAACTTCAGATTCTTTTAGTGTTGTCAGGTAAGTGAAACTAGAAGACCTGGGGAAGGGGACAACAACAGAGGATGGTACTAGAAATTAGAGTAGAAGGAAATGGCCTAACTTCCTGCCCTTGTAGTTGTTCACTAAAAGGTTGATGAATAGCTGCCAAACAAAGTACAGCAGTTGGCTCTGTGGTCTCCCAATGCAGGTTCAGGAAGTAAGTGGAGAGCAGAAAAGGAGGCAGGACTGACCCCAGCCCTCAGCTCCAGGCCCTTCCCTATTGCACAGGTCAAACATCTTCACTAGTATGGTCAAACAAAACAATATTTAGTATATTTACACTAAAGTTACATTAGTATGTTATATTTATAACTAAATATAACTTACCAGTATTTATTTGGTAAGAAGTCAAGGGTATATAAACTGACACATTTTTCAAAGGACAAAAAACTGCCTTTAATTGGCTGAGAAGAAATTTTTATTTTCTACATCAACAGTTTAATTATTTTAGGGCAAAAATATTTGTAAATCTAAAACTAAAACTTTTGATAGAGAAATTGAGCACATGAATGTACATAACTAAAACATACGCACTATGTGATGAGTATGCACGCATGCATATTTATGTTAAATTTATATGAGCACGTTGGGAAGGGCAAAGGATAGAGCAGGTGCAGGACACAGCAGGTAAAGTGTCGGTGGTTAGAGTGTAGGTACAGACTTCTTCTGCATTCCTTCTACCAGGACAAAACTTACATTTGTTCACTAAATTATCCTTGTAGACACATTGGGTATTGGCTTTTTTTTTTTTTTTTTTTGTCTTTTTGAGGCAGGGTCTCACTATGCAGCTCAGGCTGGCCTTAAGATCACTTTGTAGCTCAGGCTGATCTTGAACTCACAACAATCCTCCTGCCTCAGCCTCCTGAGTGCTGGGATTACAGGCCTGCGCCACCACGCCTGGCTTTGGGTATTGGCTCTTAATTAAAAAAAAAAAATTATTCATCAAAGCAACTGGGGAAGGTACTTTAAGGGAAGCACTAACAGATTCTTTAAACCTTTAGGAAAGAGGAAACTTTATTTTTATTTCCATGCAAGTTTGAAATCATGTTACCAGAAAGAATATAAATCAAAAAACTTTTGAGATACTGTAGCTTCAGAGAGTAAACAAGAGTAGTCAAGATATTATTCAAGGTCACAGCAGAATAAAGATATAGGATTTACTATTTAAGGGGGCACTGCCGTATCAGGAGTATCAAAAAATGTAGGTCCTGCAAATTTTTAGTAACTAGACTCATCTTCAAAATTCTGTCTGTGAGAATGCATATTCTCCACAATTCTTTCCCCTGTGAGAATGGATATTCTCCACAATTCTTTCCTACAGTAGGTACTACACATGACAAGTCTTACATGCTTTCTGTTGATCCATAAAAGTTGCCATGTATACTCTGATAATTTATTATACTAAGTTTATTAATGTTATTGTAAAATGAACTGGGACCCAGGGATATAGTTCAGCAGTATAAGGACCTGGCAAGCACAAGGTCCTGAGTTTGATCACCGGTACCACAATGCCCCTCCCCGCAAAACAAAACAAAACAAAACAAAACAAAACAAAACAAACCATAAAATGAACTGGGATGTGGTACAGTTCATTGGTAGGGTACCTGCCTAGTATGTGTGATGCTCTGGATCCCATCCCTAGCACTACAAAAATAACAAAAATTTAACAATTCAGAATCTTATTAAACTTCCCACTTTTAATTTTTGATATAAAAAGTATCAGTATCTGTAAGCCACAAAAGCTAAAGCACTTTAGGGTCCTCAGTTAAGCACTAAGGGATTCTCAAACTACGAAGTTTGACATTTGCTGTGTTACACATCTGCAATGTAGCCACGCATGGTGACACATGCCTATTATACGAGCACTCAGGAGGCTGAGGCAGGACTGAGTTTAAGGCCAACCTGCATGGCACAGCAAAACCCTGCCGCACTACCTCCCCCTGACCCCACACATTCACTATATACGCTAAATAATTTAATTTATACACACCTAAAATTGGAGACTAGAGAAAGTCACTGAAATTATTTTCTATATTCTGTCGCTCAAATGAACAACTACTACTAAAAACTATACCAGCATGGCAAGTAGTTAAGTACTCAACAAATAGGAGTATATGACAATTAGGATACTGAATTATAAGCAAGGTAGTTTCAAGTGTTGGAATTAGAACAAATTAGGTATTCTTATTTTACTTTGTAAGTACAGAGTGCTGATTACTTTTCTTACAATTACAATATTTAGAACACTTTCATTTAACATAGCCTGTGTACTGACTCAGATGTGTTCACCAACACCTACTACCTGAGGGCACACCTGCTGTAATTGCTGTGTAAGAAAAAAAATCACTATTTTTTAGTATATATTCATATAGTATTTCATGGCTGTAAAAAAATTCAAATAGGCATTAAACAACAAGCATGAAAATATACTTTTAGGGCCGGGAAGATGGCTCAGTGGAATAAGAGCTTCCCTGATGAGCACAAGAGCCTGAATTCAATCCCTGGCTCCACCAAACACACACACACACACACACACACACACACCTATAAAACAACTTTAAAGATTATATAATATTCTTCTGCTATACTTACAGTGTCCCAGATCTGAAGTTTTATCTGTTTTCCATCAATTGTTATCATTCGAGCACCGAACTCCACACCTGAAAAGAGCATAAAATTATAAAACTAGTCAAAATCTATTTCACATGCGTAGGACAATATTCAAGTATTTCTTTCTAAAGATATGCTATGTTATGTGCTCTACAAATCACCTTCAAAACGGATTCTATTACAAAATATGTACATTAATAAGTGCTAAGAAACATGCTAAAGACATCAAGAAATAAAACTGGATTTTTGTTTCAATAACATAAAGACAACTAAAAAAGCAATTCAAGAGTCATAATTATTAGTTATGAGAATTGCATAATATAATTTCAGGCACTGCTCCATTAATACATACACATAATAAGTACACAATTTTATATAAATGGGAATATGTAATGCTGTTCTGAAATGTTTTTCATTAAATAATATAACAAACATTTTACATCATAAACATCCTTGCACACAAATCAAAACACGTAAAACTGATTTTTGATATTTGCACAAAATGCATTTTTGATGTCTGCACAAAATTTCTGTTCATTCACTTAATTGGTACTCCACTGTTACAAACTTAGTTGTCACCCTATTTTCCCTAATGTTGACATGAACTTTCTACATACACTTTATTAATAAAGGAATTATAATTGTGAGTTAAAGGAAATGCAGACTTTATACTTAAATATTTACTTCTTTATCTTTTTCACTGCATTTGTCACCTTTTTGGAAAGTAAGTACTCAATCATTAAAACTGAAGAAGCTATTTTAAATAGCAAATAAATGGGAAGACATCTCTGTAGTCTTATACTAAAACATTAGTATCTAGAGTATGGTTTATCAGGATTTAGCTCAGAGTCATAGTGGGAAGATGCACTTGAAATCCAGAAACCAGATTATTAGTTATTCTGGCAGAAAAACAGATAGTTTCTCAGGGAAAGGTATACATTGTACAATCAATGTCAAGAGTCCCATAAATCAGCATCTCCTGTAATTTCCTCAACTCTGATTTGGAGGGTGAGCTACAAAAGTAATTTGTCATCCCATGATACATAACTTGATGTAGTTTTTACTTTTTGTTTTGATAATTATTCCATCAGAGGCATAGTCAATCCTATGAAACTAGTAGTGATGTTTAGAAATAGAACAAATCCAGAAAAGCCTAAAAGTCAAGATAAACTTGAATAAAACATGTAAAACTATATTATCCCACATGAAACCACTAAAAATGTTCACATACCAACTTAATATAAAAAATATACACATACATTCATACACATATTCATATCTATTCTATGCTACATGGTAGCATATGAACACAGCAATCACTAAATAATGACATGAGATAGGAAGTCATGGCACAGACCTGTAATCCCAGCTCTTGGTAGGCTGAGTCCAAAATTTGTTCAATGAGTACAAAGATTTGTACTAATGGTGTTTGGACAGCATTTCCTGTCTGCTTCCTGTCTACTTTGGATAACACCGTAAGAAGATAACAATGCACAATGTATTAATTATTGAATAATCCTATTAATAATCATTTTGGGTACTGTCTGATTGCTATTTGTTTCTCAGTAAAAAAAAGAAAAGTTTGAGGCCTGCCTACAAAGTGAGCTCAGGCCAATCTGAACTGCATAGTGAAACCTTGGCTCAAAAACACAAAAAGATGTGAACATGAAAGTATCTTAGGGGCCGGGGAGATGGCTCAGTGGATTAAGTGCTTCCCTGGCAAGTGTAAGGGCCTGAGTTCAATCCCTGGTCCAGGAAATAAATGAATGAATGAATAAATAAATAAATAAATAAAAGAAGAAGAAAAGAAAGTATCTTAGAGGGAAAAAGTGGCAAATGCAGACTTTTTACTTAGGTATTTAAGTATATTTTTAAAACCGGTACCAGTTTTTGAAATAGGCAGTATTTAATTAAAAGGAATGCACTAAAGCCTAAGGTGCTACATATCAGCAAGATATGTGAGATTTAAAAGACTTTTCCTGAGCCTACTGTTTGTATTAACAGAGGAGAGAAATTCTATCCTCCTTTCCACTGTTGGGAATGGGCTGGGTTTATCCACAATCCAAAAACCTCCGCTATGCTCACTGGAATTGAAGACTTTTTCTATCTAACAAATGCCAAATTTGACCAAATACCATTTTAAACTAGAAACAGACATTGCAATGCTCCTGATATCAAGGGTGGGCAAATAAAGCAACAAAGGCAAGAAGATGCTCCCTTTGTGTGAGATCTTGAGAAGGATAAAGATACTAAATGTAACTTGTGACCACACCATAATATTATCTTTTTGTTTTTAAATTTATGTATTTGGTACAGGGTCCTGCTATGCAGCTCAGACTCAGTGATCCTCCTGTCTCAAGCTCCCGACAGCTGGGGTTATAGGTGGCGCCTCCATGCCATGCAGTACCAGGAAGTCACCCAGTACTGGGGACCGAACCTAGGTCCTTGTGCTTGCCATGCAGGCACTGAAACCCCTGAGATATCTCCCTGGCCTCTTTTATACAAATGAACTGCATAGCTAACAAGATTATCTGTGGCACAAGACTGCTGTATGCAACTTCTGCTTCCTGGTTGTCTGTCTGTCTTTTTATTCATTTATTGCATACAGGGTCT